>APFE030274063.1:2646-43503 GCA_000404065.3 Pinus taeda | reverse complement strand
GTATTTCTTGTAGGAGTCATATATAAAGGATAGTAACTCCCTGCGAGGGGCATCGTGTCTTATTTCTGTAATCGAGCTCTGCTCTATTGGAGGTTGCCCCCTCGAAGAGGCAAGTGAACATTACTCTCTGAATAATAAAGTCTTCGCTATTCTGTGTTCTGGATATCTTTTCTTCGCATATTCTGTGTTATCGGTCTCTTTTCTTCGCATATTCTGTACTTGGGTATCATTTGCAGGTTAAGAAGCATAACAGACTTACCACATGGGTAAGGACACACACCCTATCTCAAATATTCTTAAACCATTGGCTAGATGGGGAGGTATAATCCCAACAAGCCCAACTTGCAAGTAGGATTCCAACTGGGGTATACTCTGTCAAAGTGACAATAGGAAATATCGACTTACCACAGGGGTAAGGATACACACTCTATACTATCGTCCAAAGGTCACTCAACCCTAGGAGCCCTTACTATTACATTCGAACCCTAGGAGCTCAACAGAGGGGAAGAGAACACTCACTGTTCTTGATCAACCAAGACCCTTACCTAGGAGGGTCACATCCATCATTCCAAGCTACTCTCTAAAGACTAATAACTTCCCTTTCTGAAAAGCCTTGGTGAGTATATACACTATTTGCACATCAGTCAAAATATGATGGAGCCTCATTGATCCTCTCTGCACAATGTCTTGTATATAATGATACATGATCCCAATATGCTTGGAATTATCATGAATACAGGATTCTCTACCAATCAGATCCCACCCTTTTTGTCTCGGTATATCACTGTTGTATCAAGGACTTGCTCAAACAACTCTCCAAATAGCTTTCTCAACAAAAATTCCTCACAACTAGCCATGCTAGCAACAACGTATTATGTCTTAGTCGTGCTTAAAGCTATCGAATTTTGTTCCCTACCCATCCAAGATATCATTACAGATCCTAAGCTAAAGAAACACCCTAATGTATTGTTCCTATCAATAAAATTTCCAGCCCAGTCAACATCAGTGCTACCATGAAGTCGTACATCTCCGAAGGTATATCTCAGACCAAGGTTAATTGTCCCCTACAAATATCTCATAATCTATTTGGCAGCAACCCAATGTGCATGAAGGGACTCAGTCATTAATTAACTCAAATTTTTCACTGCAAATCATATATCTGGATGGGTGTTCATAAGGAACATCAACACCCCAATCAGTTGTCGATACTCAGAAGGATTCGCCAAATCAGGTCCAACATCATTTCTGCATAGCTTCTTGAATTTCATCTCCACCAACATGGTCAAGGACTTGCATTCTACCATTCCAATTATTTCTAACAAATTCATGACATATTTTCCTGGAGAAAGTAAAATCTCTTCGGGTCTCTGCCACACCTCTAGTCCCAAAAAGTAATGCATCATACAAAGATCCTTCATTTTGAACTCAGAGGCTAGCTCCTTACACTCGACCATCAGGGACTCGTTACCTATCAAGAATAAATCATCAACATATAAAACCAAAATAAAAGGCATAACTTGGATCACCTTGAAGTATAGGTCCCAGTTAGCATTGCTTATCATGAATCCAAGCTTCACTAGGTAACTATCAATGGAGTCATACCAGGTTTATGGGGCTTGCTTCAAACCATATAATGTTTTCTTCAACCTGCAAATGTGAGTCTTCCTGTCCTTCACTTCAAATCCCTGAGGCTACTCAAAATATACTTCTTCTTATAGTATGCCATGAAGAAATGTTGTCTTTACATCCATTTGGTGAAGGGTCCATCCTTGACTAGCAACAACGGAAACAATCGATCTAATGATAATGTAATAGACAACAGGAGAAAATATATCATCATAATCTTCTCCCTCTTTCTGGTAGAAACCTCGAGCCATGAACCTCATTTTATACTTCTTGATGCTTCCATCATATTCATTCTTAATCTTGTATATCCACTTTAAAGTTACAATATACTTCCCTTTAAGTCTTGGAACAACATCCCATGCATCATTCTTCATAATCAGTTCATACTCCTCGACCATGGCATGCTTCCAAACCTATTCTTTCATAGCTTATTCAAAAGTGGGAGGCTCAGCCTGGATGATAATTCTCATAGCTACAATGTATCCCTGGTATCAGCATGGCTTCTTGCTTTCTCTAAAGGTCCTTTTGGCAGAAACAAATCTCTCAACATCCTATAATGTGTCACGAAGCCATAATGGTCTCTTCTAGGTAGGGGGATAACTTAGAGGAGGATCCAAGGGGTACATAGGCTCCATGGGATCATCATCAACTCCTTTCTCTAGCCCAAGCATAGAGGGACCTTCTAGTAGGTCCATATCATCATATTTTTTCTCGGGAGCTAAAGGAAGGTCTCTTTCTTTTCTAAGGGCAACATCTTCATCGAAATTTACATCCTTGCTAAACTCAATATTCCTTTGGCCATATATATATATATATATGCTAAACGATTTAGAAATTTCACAATATCAAACAAACATACCTTTATTTCCGGTGGCTTCCAACTTGTTCCTCTTATCCTTTGGCACATGGAAATATATGGGGCAACCAAATATCCTGAGATGTCCAATGTCGAGCTTCACACCTGTGAATACTTCTTCGGGAATCTTGTTGTCCAAATCTTGATGAGGAGCCTTGTTTTGAACATATACCGATGTATTTGTAGCTTCTCCCTGGAGGAACTTTGGCAACTTTTGATCATGTAGCATAGCTTGGGAAGCTTCAATGATGGACCTGTTCTTTCTTTCAGCCACTCCATTCTTCTCTGAATTTTAAGGTATGATAATTTCCTTCTTGTTTCCACCCTTCTTGCAAAAGTCAACAAACTCATCTGACTTATACTCTCTGTCATTGTCAGACTTGAAGACCTTGATCTTCTTCCCTGTTTGATTTTCTATCAGTGCCTTGAATTCCTTAAACATATCAAAATCCTTGTCCTTATGCTTCAAGTAGTATATCCATGTCTTCCTAGAAAAGTAATCAATAAAGATTATGTAGTAGAGATGGAAACCAATAGAGTGCATTGGCATGGGTCTACATAGGTCAGAATGAATGAGTTGAAGGATATCATCAGTCTTGTTCTTGCTAGAGGTGAATGGTCCCCTTGTATTCTTTCCATTGGCACATCCCATACATACTCCATCATGGCTATCTTGAACATCTGACATCCCAAATACTAACTTCTTCAACTTTGGTAGGGCTTCATAATGTAGATGTGTCAACCTTCGGTGCCATATCTCACTTTGAAGATTACTTTCATGGACCATTGCTAGCAGAGGTCTTACATTAACCCTATAGAGTCCTTCAACTCTAGATACCAAGGTAAAAGAATCCCTCATGCGGGATTCCATAGGCCATGTGAGAACTTTTCCTTTAATGAAAGTTACTTTCATCCCTTTGTCTTCCAAAGAAAATATAGATACCAAGTTATTATTTGGTCTCGAAACATACATAACGTCATGAAGAAGAATAGATTCACTAGATTCCAAATGAAATTTGACATAACTAAAACCTTTCATTGGATGAGTAGAGTTATCTCCAAGGATGATTTTCAAATCTCTCTCCCTCTCAACCAAGTTATAGAGGACTTCCTTGTACCTAGAGAAATGAATAAAAGCCCCACTATCTACCAACCAACTACGATATGAATATGGAGGGAAAGAAATAGAAAGAGAAGAAATAAGAATGTATTTAGATTGGCAGCAGCTGCATTATTCTCATACCTAGAATTACTTGACCTCTTTTGAGGATGATGGCCTTCTTCTTGATCATCCAAAGTGTCTCTTCTTCTTCTATCATCTATTCTTCTTCTATCATCTCTTCTTCTTCAATCATATCCTCTTCTTCTACCATCTCCTCTTCTTCGACCATTAAACCTGTTGTTGTTGAATCCTCAATTGTTGTTTTAGTTGGATCTTGAATCATTTCTCTTTTATGGGCAATCTCAAGCATAGTGACCATGCTTGTGGAAGTTAAAGCATTCCTCTTCTTTTGGAGTCCTTTCAATTAGGGGGGGGCCTTCTTGAACCATATGGTCTTCCTCTTCATTTCCTCTTATTATCTTGAGCAACAAATGCAGAAGGCTCTCCTTCTTCATGCTTTTGAATTCTTCCTGTGGTAATCATCTAGGCTTCCTCTTGACTGCATGTACCAATGAGTTCATAAAATGTTGGAAGAACGTTATTGTTGCTGAAAGTAGTAATGAAGGTTTCCCAAACAGGAGGAAGACCTTGAAGAGTCACCACCACCATATCTCTGTCAGATATATGTTCACCGACAAATTGTAACTGATCCCCTTGTCAGGATACTTTCATAATATAGGACTGCATGGATTCCCGCTTATTCATCTTCATATATTTAAGTTGATTTTTCAACGATAGGATCTGATTCAAGTTGTTGGCTTCATACATCCTGACCAGCTTGTCATGAATGTCCTTAAACTTCTTCAAGCTACCAACATAAAGAAGTAAATGATATTAGAAACCATAAATGAGAATTTTCTTGGCTTTGAGCTTACCATTTTTGTGCTTGGATTTGATAGCAACATAAGTATTCGTTGGATGCTCAGGTACCTCTCCTTGCACATATTCCAAGACATCATTTTCATCCAATATCACTTCCAACCTAATCTTCCAAGCAGTAAATTTTGATGAGTCACCTAACTTCTCATAATCCTTGAAGTAAGAGGTGTAAATATTGACCAAATCAAATAGGTTCCTTTGACTTCTTTGAAGAATGATTTCTCTTGTCTCCTTGGGGCCTGTCTTCACCTTAGATTTGATACCACGTTATTTTTCCACTGTTATTTTTTGTTACAATCAATTTATCCCAATTCTTATCTTCAATTAATTATCTTTCAAAACAATTTAATATTCCAATGATCAATAAAAAATTTAAATAGAATAGTAAATGCAGAGTACAATAGAAGACAATCAAGAGAAATAACAAGAGACACCGGGATTAGCCAAAGACCAGAGAGAAACCCCACAAGGGGAAAAACCCTTCCAAATTCTTCTTCTTATTAGATTGTAATAAAATGTTTAGCAAAGAGAGAGTACAATGTTCCAATTCACCAATCTAGAGTCAAGGTTAATCCTTTGACTATCCATCAAAACCAACCAAACAATATCCAAGAGACGAGCCTAATAAAAGAATCTAATCAAAATCAAAGTCTCTAAGCAGGTGGTCAACGATCAAAGTTTGAGGTCAACAATAAAAAATATCTTAGATCATAGCCTCAGGGACCCAGTAATCATTAGTGTGGTTGTCTCCCTTCAACTGCAGGAGAGCACTATCAAGAAAGAGACTATAACCAAAACTTCCTCGATCCAACTTTGCGACACCAATATATTGATTTCTTCTTCTCGCATGTGTGAGCTCGAACACTGGAATTTCGAACCTGTATGAACCAACCCAAAGAAGAGAGAGAAGAATATGTTTTGATGATGATGTCCAAAGGAGGTTGATTTTTCTTGTATTTATATTATTTCTCTTTGAATTCAACCAATACTTTTGTGCACATGTGGGTTTTCACCTTAAAAAATGTTTTTCTTTAACCAAATTAAATTCTTCCAAGGGATATGAGGGGTTTTTCTTGATGAGGAAGGTTTTCCAAAGGAGGAAAATTTTTCCCCAAGCTACTAAATTAACATATATTGAGGTTGGTGGTAGTTATTATTAGACAATGGGAAAATTTTTCTATTTGAATTTTGAGATTGAAAGAAGTTTGTAAAGAACCCCAGGGATTAGATCTAACAAATAGTAAATATATTGATTAATATTTTCTAGTTGGATTATGTTTTTTTTTTGTCAAGTTGTTTGTGTCCTTCAAAGATGACTCTAGGCTTAACCTTTGGCTTGAGAATCCACGACCCGGGGGAATCTAAGTCATCAAAATCACCCAAGGATCACACCCAACCTGGGCCACACCAGCCCTTAACATGACTGGACTTTTCCCATGAAGTTTCAAACTGGTGACCTTCACATCTTATAGTGACTTAATACTACACCCCATCATTGTATATTCCATGCCCCATGGGCGCTAGTTGGATTATGTCATGAAACATATGTTATTATATTTTATGCACAGTTAATATATTGCTTTAGTGATGTTGCTTTCAATTGTTTATGTGATATTACCCAATTGTGAGTTTTTATTGTTGATCAATGTCCAGTCTAGTCTAGAGCACTCACAACAAAGTTGTGATTAGGTATTTTTATGTTTCATGAGATGAAATGGTGCATTGTATGACCATATCATTGGCTTCTTTATCATTATAGCTAGGAAAACTATGTTAGAATATAATAGAGGAGTTTGTTTACTAGTTTTATCACAAAACCCATCCCTGATAGACTACTGATCAGGTAGACCTTGAGTAACTGTTTCAAACCTACTTTTGGCTGAGGCTTAGCCTCCCCAACCTGAGAGAGCTCTCTCACAAGATTAAAGATTTTGATAATGAATAAGATGGGTAACTCTATGAAACAAGTGAAGAAATATGAATGGTTGAACATGATCAATAAACATCCATTGGGCTTATGGATTTAAGAAATGCTTCAGTATGACAATAATATTAACTTTGCATGGAAGTCAGGGAATCTGGAGTTCAACATATCAGTAACACATCAGAAATATGTAGAAAGACACAATCTACAAATACATGAAGGAAATTAGAGCATAGCCAATGAGTTCTAAGTAATCATGCATTCATACTACTGAAAGAAATAAAATAAAGACAACCATAGGACAATTTAAACATTGAACTCCTTCTGAATCCTGAGGAGCAAAGCCAAATCACTGTATTACATTAAAACACAGTCTTCTACAACAGCACAGTATGAGTGTTCTTTCAAAAATTTCCAACCTTTGGTGCATTACATCTTCTCCAATATATAGAGTTCATTACATGACTTATATTCCTCCTCCAGCATGAGGGGAATTCGAATTCCTCCTACTATGACACCTATTGATACTTAAAACTAACTATTAAATGTAATTGACTGTTAACTGGTAGTTCTAGAGACCTAAAACAATTAGGAGTGCAACTCCTCATTATGATTAAAAAACATTATTTAGGAATTAAACATTCCTTTTGACACCTATAACTCCATGAATTCGAATTTGATGGTGCTCATAACCCTCCAGCTAGCCCTTGATGCCTCATTCTTTTACTGTTCCTGGAAACTAGGACACTGTTCCTTGCTCTGTTATGGCTGAAAAATAGGTGTTGGGACAGAGCTCGTATCTTCTCATAAAAAATGTATTTTGAAAAAATGAAAGAGGCTTTTGTGAAAAAATCCGTTTTGAACAAAAACCTCTCTTGGTTTTTTCAAATACCTTTCCTACTACCCAGAATATGTATTTTAAAAATAGGTGTAAAATAGGAGAAATATGTTTGTCAAAAACTGCACCTACAGCAGTTTTGTAGTGCAAGTTTGGTCATCCATTTCTCCAAGATCATAATGGATTTGAAGAAACTGGAAGAGGTTTTTATATTTCAGTATGTTAGGAAGAAAATTCTCTTTCAATTTTCAAAATTGAGTTCTCAGCTGCTCAGGAACTATTCTAGAAGTTTACTAGTAAAAACAAGGAGACAAAGTTCCTCCTTTTTAGAGTTTCATTCTTATGCTTGTCTTCGAATCCTTCTACTAACCATGTTGTCTCTTTAATCACATGAAATGCATTAAATCAACCATAGACTCTGATCCTACACTTGCATTAAGACAAATAACTCCTTTAAAGCTGCCTGAAGCATCATGAACAGTTCTAGCTACGAAATAATGACCATTTTCATAACATAAAGCTTGGAGTTCAAGAATGTCTTTCTTGTCCTTGTTTTTTCCCTTGCTTGATGTTTATACCTTGTAAGTAATCCTTTACAACTTCCCATCTTCAAAAATATTTCCTTTTTCTTCTCAAAATTGGCCCACAAAATCATTATATGCAGTTACAGTAGTTTCATAGCGCGCTATGAAACTGCTGTGTATTAGGCATCACCTACAGCAGTTTTGTAGCGCGCTACGAAACTGCTGTGTAATTTCAAAAACATAGTTTAAGGCCAAAATTTAACTTTCTTGAGCTTTATTTTCCTTGAAATGGCTTTTCCATATGTCATGAAGCTATTCAAAACTAGATACATAGACACCATTCTTCAAGGTAAACTTCAAAAGGTAATCTATCAAAACTTAGGACTTAACCTTACTTTCTATGTGATTTCTCTTAGCTAAGGATGTCCTTCATGCTAGCTTAGTTGTATCTTCAGATCTTCGATTTGCCTCTTCATAATTCTGTTTCCTAGCTTTCAATTTCACGAACCTCCTTGATCTAGTTTCTGCACGATGACTAACTGCTGGTGGAGAAATCTTTGTAGCCTGAGGGCTGAGACCAGTTTCATTCTTGGAGCCAGACATAAACATGAACATGGGCCACTCCCTATTTGACCATAGCAACAAGACTCTCTTCTAGATCTTAGAATTTAAGTCAAACCATGGAAAGACTAGACCAAGACTAACACCAATCCTTTGGAATAAAACTGATGCTCAGAATTTAGAAATCATTTCTTAAGTGATAAAAGTGGCTCCACTTAGGATAGTGTGCCCCTGTGGTACACTAAGAACTTGCAGGTCCAATACTTCATCCTCTTATGATAAACTGAAATTTATTTGACAAGCATTCCCTTTAAGCTACTTGGGCCTTCACCTCGGGCTTAAGCTTGATGATCACTGTAGGAGAAAGAAATCTATATCTACTGAAAAATGCTCAGTCAACCTTGAGCTTATTTTCATTTTCCTACCCACCTACCCTATCAATTGCAAACTTCTTTCAGCTCAATCAATGTGAAATTTCCAATGTAGCCAATCATTTGTCTTATCTGATATTTGAGTTTTTTTACTGCATTGGAGCTCAGAGCAACTATGATATTGTGATGACCACTGCTACTGGAAATGCCTCTGATCTTCATAGAAAAACTGAAACACTGGAGGGTAAAACTCTTCGATGTATCTAGCTATAGGATCCCAGAATATATGATCAGCTTGATGATCCTCATAACATCTTGTTACTTCTAACAACTAATCTTTAGTCACACAACATTTATTTGATAAGTTATCCAACTGCTTTTCTGAATGATTCCCACAAATAATGTAATCTTCTTCATTATTAAGCTCATTCTTTGATGTAAGTTGCTGCAAGGAATTACAAAAATGAACAACCTTTTCCTCTGCCTAAGGGTTATAAAAAATTTCTTCCAGTATTTCTTCTTGGTGTTTGTAATCATTTTCATCTTCATTATGATCCAAAGACTAACAAGTCTGCTGCATCTCTACATCAATCTCAGAGGATGTAATATGATTTTCATAATTAAACCCATGCTGATCTTCATGCTGCATTTCGTGGGATGTTATCCTTTCTTCTTGGTGTTGAAATGTATTGTTATGAAGAGCCTCTAAAATTTCTTCATCCATAAATTCATCATCATAACAATCCTCCAAATATTGAATAAGACTCAAAGAATGTTTACAACAATTTTTTACCAGCAATAAGGAAGGATGACATTCTTTATACATCTCATAGAATTCATCATGAAAATTAACAAGCGAATATATTGAACCATTTTCCAAGCTTTTATACCAAGACCATGCTTTTCCTTCTAAAGTGGTCATAAACATCCTCATGAGACAATCTTCAGGGTACTAAACTTTAAGACTGCGTACATGCATATGGAACCTAACCAAATGAAGAGTAGCATTGTCTTTCTTTTCATCTTTGAATATTGGAAGATCATCTAACCAATCAACCTTTGGCATAGGATTTGGAAAACCAAGGATATGAGACCGATTCATAGGGGCATAACTGGCATTCATTCTTGCAATGGAACTCATTTTGAAACTTCATCAAGCTACCGATCTTCTAGCAGTGGAGTCACCTTCCAATTTTTTATTTGATGTGTAGAGTCGCCAAGGTAGTTTGCAGCCTTAAAAAATTTCTGAGCTCCTGCTACCATCAGAATTTCAGCTTCTTAGTTTCAGGAATAAATAATCTTCAAACTCCCGGTAGGCACACCAAAATGTTATCACAAAGCCCACCCCTGATAGGCTACTGATCAGGTAGACCTTGAGTAACTGTTTCGAACCTACTTTTGGTTGAGGCTTAGCCTCCCCAACTTGAGAGGGCTCTCTCACAAGATTAAATATTTTGATAATGAATAAGATGGCTAACTCTATGAAACAAGTGAAGAAATATGAATGCTTGAACATGATCAGTAAACATCCATTGGGCTTATGGAGTCAAGAAATGCTTCAGTATGACAATAATATTAACTTTGCATGGAAGTCAGGGCATCTGGAGTTCAACATATCAGTAACACATCAGAAATATGTAGGAAGACACAGTCTACAAATACGTGAAGGAAGTTAGAGCATAGCCAATGAGTTCTAAGTAATCATGCATTCATACTACTGCAAGAAATAAAATGAAGACAACCATAGGACAATTTAAACATTGAACTCCTTCTGAATCCTGAGGAGCAGAGCCAAATCACTGTATTACATTAAAACACAGTCTTCTATAAAAGCACAGTATGAGTGTTCTTTCAAAAATTTCCAACCTTTGGTGCATTACATCTTCTCCAATATATAGAGTTCATTACATGACTTAGATTCCTCCTCTAGCATGAGGGGAATTCGAATTCCTCCTACTATGACACCTATTGATACTTAAAACTAACTATTAAATGTAACTGATTGTTAACTGGCAGTTCTAGAGACCTAAAACAATTAGGAGTGTAACTCCTCATTATGATTAAACAACCTTATCTAGGAATTAAAAATTCCTTTTGACACCTATAACTCCATGAATTTGAATTTTATGGTGCTCATAACCCTCCAGCTAGCCCTTGATGCCTCATCCTTTTACTGTTCTTGGAAACTAGGAGACTGTTCCTTGCTCTGTTCTGGCTGAAAAATAGGTATTGGGACAGAGCTCGTATCTTCTCATAAAAAATGTATTTTGAAAAAATGAAGGAGGCTTTTGTGAACCAATCCATGCTGAACAAAAACCTCTCTTGGTTTTTTGAAATACCTCTTTCCTACAACCCAAAATATGTCTTTGAAAAATAGGTGTAAAACAAGAGAAATATGTTTGTGAAAAACAGCACCTACAGCAGTTTCATAGTGAATGTCTGGTCATCCATTTATCCCATATCATAATGGATTTGAAGAAACTAGAAGTTTTTTTGTATTTCAGTATGTTAGGAATAAAAGCCTCTTTAATGTTTCAAAATTGAGTTCTCAGCTGCTCAGGAACTCTTCTAGAAGTTTACTAGTAAAAACAAGGAGACAAAGTTCCTCCTTTTTAGAGTTTCATTCTTATGCTTGTCTTCGAATCCTTCTGCTGACCATGTTGTCTCTTTAATCACATGAAATGCATTAAATCAACCATAGAATCTGATCCTACACTTGCATTAAGACAAATAACTCCTTTAATGCTGCCTGAAGCATCATGAACAGTTCTAGCTACGAAATAATGACCATTTTCATAACATAAAGCTTGGAGTTCAAGAATGTCTTTCTTGTCCTTGTTTTTTCCCTTGATTGATGTTTATACCTTGTAAGTAATCCTTTACAGCTGCCCATGTTCAAAAATATTTCCTTTTTCTTCTCAAAATTGGCCCACAAAATCATTATATGCAACTACAGCAGTTTCGTAGCGTGCTACGAAACTGCTGTGTATTAAGCATCACCTACAGCAGTTTCGTAGTGCACTATGAAACTGCTGTGTAATTTCAAAAACACAGTTTAAGGCCAAAATTTAACTTTCTTGAGCTTTCTTTTCCTTGAAATGGCTTTTCCATCTGTCATGAAGCTGTTCAAAACTGGATACATAGACACCATTCTTCAAGGTAAACTTCAAAAGGTAATCTATCAAAATTTAGGACTTCGCCTTACTTGCTATGTGATTTCTCTTAGCTAAGGATGTCCTTCATGCTGGCTTAGTTGTATCTTCAGATCTTCGATTTGCCTCTTCATAACTCCGTTTCCTAGCTTTCAATTTCACAAACCCCTTGATCTAGTTTCTGCACGATGACTAACTGTTGGAGGAGAAATCTTCGTAGCCTGAGGGCTGAGACCAGTTTCATTCTTGGAGCCAGACATAAACATGAACATGGGCCACTCTCTATTTGACCATAGCAACAAGACTCTCTTCTAGATCTTAGACTCTAAGTCAAACCATGGAAAGACTAGACCAAGACTAACACCAATCCTTTGGAATAAAATTGATGCTCAAAATTTAGAAATCATTTCTTAAGTGATAACAACTAGAATTTAGAAATTCATAGAGCACCACTAGGTTGCTAAGTGATATATGAGTTAGGAGGATGAAAGATCAATTTATTTTTTTACCTAAGCCCATGTTGAGTCATTAAATGTGTCTTAACACCTTTTATTAATAATTTAGATCATATGTGAAATAATATTTCACATATTTTTAGAGCGGTAAGGAGGAGCAGCGCACGCGCAACCAGAGCAGCCATCGGATCGTCCCCAGAAACGTTGCAATCTGGGCCTTGGCCTCATCCATGGCCCCCCCGGATTCATCTCAGGAGAATCCTGAGAAAGCCTTCTCAGATCTGGTAAAATCTCTTCCCCCTCTGCGCCCTAGACTTGCAATCTCGAAATTTGTTAAGAAACTTGACATTCTTTAGGAAGTTCAGCTTCCCCCAACTCTTCCTCGCATGGCAACACTTTCCTTGGCTGAGAAAGGACTCATCGGGCAATTTACTGGTTTATGGCCATCGCTGAGAATGGTGCAAAGGTGGGTAGAACGCAACTGGTCTGACAAGATCCCGGGGAAAATATCAATAAGATTTTGTGGGAAAGGCTATTACACATTTCACTTTGAATCTAAAGCAGACAAGGACCTGATCTTCATAAACGGGCCTTACTTCATGGATTCCAGAGTTCTCTATCTTAATAAATGGACTCCTGATTTCAATCCGGAGCTGGATATCCCCAGTGCTATTCCAGTTTGGGTTCGTCCCCCCCATCTCCCGCTCCACTGTTGGGGAGACAAATCGGTTAAGGCAATAGGGAATGCGGTTGGCAAATACATTGATAGAAGCGAACCCAAGGACAACATGCAAGCCTGTGCAAGGATCTGTGTCGAGGTGGATCTAGGAAGAGGACTACCTGAAGTAATAAAGCTAAAAGTGGACGACTGGAGCCATATTCAGTAGCTGGACTACGAGCAGATACCATTCAAGTGCAAGGTATGTCACGAATATGGACATTTTGCGAATAGATGCACTAAAATTATTAACGTTGATAATGAAGAGCAAGAGGGTCATTGGGAGCCTGTCAAAAAGAAGAAATCTGTCCCCCCCTCCAAACCTGCTACGAACTCTGACATTCCTGGCCCTTCCAATCAGCGTCCCCCTTCCCCTCCTCCCTTCCCCTTTGGCCTCTCTCAAGATCCGCCTATCCCTTCCTCCTCCAACCCCTTTCTTATCCTTTCCTAACAAGCCCGCTTTAGACCCATCTGATTCCCATCTACCCCCGATCTCCTCTTCTCAACCCTCCCTCGAGGGGGGCTCAAGGACCACTAGGAGTTCCTCAAAAGAACATGGAGCAACAAGTGATACGTATAAGAAACCGGGACCTGGCAGAAAATCTGCCAAGCAACATAGAGATGAGAATGCCCAGAAGGACATTGCTATGGGAACTCAAACTCCAATGGAATCCTTCATCGTTGGACACCATGAGAAAGAGGCTACTGGCAAAGATCAAGAGAGGCGAGCACCTCTCCAAAACTGGATCAGAACTTATCTTGAAAGCAGAACAGGGGATAGAAACGTAGTCATATACAATGTTTATGTACCCAATCATTACAAAGAGAAGGAAATTTGTTGGGACAATTTGAAGAAGAGTATCGAAGGAGAAAGCACTACAAATCTCATAGTCATTGGAGACTTTAATCTGATCCTGCACGCCAACGAAAAAAGAGGAGGAAATTTTGCTCCTGATCCTTTCAAAAGCCATCTAGAAGCCATTATTAAGGAGAATGAATTAGTGGACATCGTTCCTAAAAACCGCAGATACACCTGGAGCAACCGAAGAATTGGAAGTGGCAACATTATGGAACGGCTTGACAGATTTCTGGTCAATATATCGTTCCTTACAAGCTTTTCTGTTGGTTATACCAACATCCTTAGCACTTCTGCCTCCGACCATTACCCTATCTCCTTAACTCTGGAGGCACATCGCCCTCTTGGACTGATACCCTTTAAATACAGCCCTTTATGGAATCGAAATCCTTCAGCCAGAGCAATCGTGGAGGTTGTCTGGAGACAGCATGTGGAGGGGTCGCCAAGCTTCATATGGGAGACCAAATTAAAGAAATTTAAGATGGCACTCAAAGATTGGGCCAGAGATAGTTATCAGGAACAAGAGGATACTAAAAAGAGAGTTAAAAAAGAATTAGAAGAAGTGCAAACTAAGATAGAAGAGCAAGGTTTATCTCATCAATACAAAGAACAGGAGAACGCATTGCATGAGCAGCTAACTCATGTCAATAGGGAGGAAGAAATCAAGTGGCGAATTAAATCTAGGCAATTATGGTTACAAGGGGGAGACAAAAATACAGCTTATTTCCATAAACAGGCCATTGCACGAAAGCTCAGAAATAATGTAAACGCAATCATGGACAGCGAAGGAAATAGGCACAGCACTCAAGAGGCCATAAAGAAGGCTGTCTCTAAACATTACAGCGACCTTCTCACTGAACTCCAAGGGGTAGAGGATTATTCAGACTTGCTTCAGCACTTGCCCAAGGGCGTCACTAAAGAGATGAACGATATTTTAAATAGTGAGATCGACGAAGAGGAAATCAAAAGAACAATATGAACTTTGCATCCAGACAAGGCTCCTGGGCTTGACGGATTTCCCATCTGCTTCTATAGGGAATTCTTGAACTTGATTAAAAAAGATCTGGCAAAGATGTATAAATGGGTGCAAAGAAAAGGGAAATTGGGAGGATTCACCAACTCCACTTTCCTCGCTCTCATTCCCAAGGAGAATAGGCCCACCTCCTTCTCTAGGTTTTGGCCCATATCCCTCTGCAATTCCTCTTACAAAATTTTCACCAATATCCTAGCTATGAGACTCAAGCCTTTTCTTCCCTCCCTAATATCTGAAAATCAAGGGGGGTTTATTTCCAATAGACACATCCATGACTCCATCCTTCTAGTTCAAGAAGACATCCACTCGAGCCTATCAAGGCAAGAGAAAGGTTTTGTGTTAAAGCTTGACTTAGCAAACGCCTTTGATAGAGTAAGGTACTCCTTCTTGTTCGTTGTTTTAAAAAAGATGGGCTTTGAATCTCCCTTCATTAATACTGTCGCTGCCTGTATATCTGGACCATGGATCTCCCTCTGGTCAATGGTCATCCTGGTGAATCTTTCCAATCCACCCGGGACCTCAGACAGGGCTGCCCTTTCTCCCCTTATCTTTTCATTCTCATGGCATAATCATTCAGCCAAGCCTTGGACCACAACAGAAGAGTGGGTCTTATAACTGGAATCAAATTTGGAAATGGAGTCAAAAACATCAACCATTCTCAGTTCGCAGATGATATATTACTCATTGGGGGCGCTTCTACTACTATTGCAAGACGGTTCAAGAATCTGCTAGATCAATATATGGGGTATTCAGGAGGGGCGGTAAACTTCCATAAAAGCTATGTTTACGGATGGAATATAACAAACCAAACTACTCATAGCATAGCTAGCATCTTTGGTGTCACATGTAATCTTGAATGGAATCACTTCTCCTACTTGGGCATGCCAGTGAGTCTGGGGCCTCTGAAGGCGGAAACTTGGAACGAGATCATTGACAAAGTAAAAAGAAAAGTGCAGCAATGGGGAACAATGTGGCTTAACCCTATAGGCAGACTCATCCTCCTAAAATCAGGTATCACTTCTCTTCCTCTTTATCGCTTCTCTTTATATCAGGCCCCCGCCATTTTTCATCATAAATTGGAAATCTCTCTTCGTCATTTTCTCTGGCAGGGGGGACAGAATGACAAGAGTAGGTCCAACTTGGTAAGTTGGAAACATGTCATTCAATCTCAAGACAGAGGGGGACTTGGAATCAGATCCCCAAAAATCTTAAATTTAGCCTTTGGTGTGAAAATGGTTTGGAGGTTAATAACTGGACCGACAACATGGTGGAAAAAGGTGTTGGAGATCAAATACCTCAACTTCCCCAGGCAACATCTCCTTGACTCCAATATGCCAAACAGAGAATCCACTAAAATCTGGCGGCTATGCAAGAAAGCTCTTCCTATTCTTAAGCAAAATACCTCGAAGGTTCCAGGTGGGGGAAACAGCATCAACTTTGGATTAGATAAAATCATGGGGCTTCCACCCTTGAACAAAAATCAAGAAGTTGTTCCAATTATCAATTACCTCAATAGCAGAGACCTTCATAACCTAGATCAAATCTCCAACTGGGACCCCCGTTCCCATGCTTGGATGGGATGGTCTTTTCCAGAGATCCCTACTGCATTAGAAACCAATCTCAATTCCCTGAAGAAGCACCTTCATAGCAAGGCCCCTACAAAAAAAGAGGGAATGGATGGCTACCGTTGGGATCCATCACGTTCCAACTATACTATAAAATCAGGCCATCAACATATCTGCAACAGCACCTTCCATATGCCTTTATGGAACCACTGGAAAATCGCTTGGCGTACAGAAGCTCTTCCAAAGATTAAATTCTTCATGTGGCTCCTTCTAAAGGGCAAAATTCTTATAGCAGAGAATTTAAATAAAAGAGGAATCAATTGCCCTTCAAGATGCCCCAATTGTTGCAATGCTGAAGAAACAATGCACCATTTATTTATAGAGTGCCCCTTTGCTACTGAATGCTGGAGAAAGACGTCCTCTCTCGGCAACCTAACTTGGGAACCTCAGCATAGCATAGCTGAAACAATTTATATCTGGAAAAAAAGTTGTCCCTGGAAAGAAAAGAGGAGCAGCTTGGTGAAAAGAGTATGGGATACTCTCCCCCACACTCTGTTGTGGCGAATCTGGCTAGCAAGAAACAAAAAAATCTTTCAAGATAAGAGCCCCAATGTTCGAACAACTTGCAACAAAGCCAAAAGCCTTGCTCAGGAAGCGATTGCAATCAATACCACAGGGAAAATTATGGCATCAAACTTCACGGTGGAGGAGCGTACCATAATAAGTTACATTCTGGAAAGGCAACATAATATTCAGGGCAGTTTCAAGAAGGACACAACGTACAAGAGGCAAGACAGACCTTGGAAAATTAGACTTCAAGACCAAGAATTTAATAGTTGGATACAAAGGAACAACTGTCACTCTCTTTTCTTCGATGGGGCTTCAAAATCAAACCCAGGCATAGCTGGAGCAAGGGGTCTGATCCTTAATGAGAAAGGGGAGTGCATTCTCAATTACAAGTGGAGTTTAGGCAAGGTATCGAACAACAGAGCCGAAGCTTTAGCTCTGTATCAGGGTCTAATCCAACTATGTAAACTGGGAATTAAAAAAGTCAAGGTATTTGGAGACTCCTCAATAGTAATTCGATTAATGGTGCATCAACAGAACTCGCCCAACACTATGCTACTGTAAGTTATTCTCCGCAACCGGTTACTCCTTCAGAATATAGACGATATTCATTTCTTCCATATCCTCTGCAGCCTAAATAAGGAGGCGGATGAAAGGGCCAACCATGCGTGCGGAAGACTAGCAGGTACCCTTAGAGGCAATTCCATAGAAGTATATCATACTATTCCATGATTTTATTAAAATCATCAGCGCCCAACCCAACATGAATGAAAAAGCGCATGAATATTGTGACCCGCGGGCCGTCACTAGGACGATCCTCTGCAACAGTGTCATCCAGCAACAGGTAAATAATGTCATACCCTGCAGCAGTGATAATCAAAGGGAGAACGCCGGCGGATCTTGTGAAAGATCTAGACTCAGGCTTCATCAAGATATTTTGCAGGTCCACCTGTATCTCGTGACTTGTCTGCTACCTCCCTGGTTTCTCTCCCAGCGTTTAGCTATTTCAACCCCCTCATCCTATCTTTTTTGTGCTCAACTGTCTGATGTTGTTCTCCTTTTAAGGTGTCGCGTCTCCCGCTTCAGGAGCTCCTCCTGCCCCCTCTGCATCCCTCATTCCGCCCCTTATCTCTCCCCTGCAAGTTATTTAATTCGCACTCAACTTGCGCATTCTGCTCGACTCCTCTATTCGCTAGAGAAGCAAACGCAGTAGTGTCCCTCTCTCTGCGTAATCTGTTTCATTTATTCTCATGCTTCCCTGATTCGTTCCGCTTTCTGGGACTTTTGCTCCTCAAATCGACTCTTTCTCTGCGATATTAGTAACCTCCTGGTCCTCCGAATCTCTGCTGCACCTCATAGTAGTCAAAGCGACCCTTTCTCGGCGCTTTCAGTAGTCCCCTATTCTAGCATCACAGTGTGCCCCTCCCTTGCCTTTGAAATTTCCTGCTCATCTCTCCATAGTCTTACTGTCGCTCTCATGGCCCGCAGCGAAGATTGTCTGCACTGTGCAGATTTACAAGCTGAGTTAGAAGAAGTCAGAGCTCAGCAGCGCATCCTGGAGAATCAGCAGAGGATCCTAGAAACTAGGCTTGAAGATTAGAATCGTATTATGAACGAGAAATACAGGGCTGAAATAGATCTCTTTTTGCACATAATTGCCTCTCTCCACGAACAGTTTAGCCAGCTTTCAAATCGATGTAGCCATGCTGAAGAATCAATCTCCATCCTACAATATATGCTGGAGAAGAAAAACAATGTAGCCACCAGTTCCTCGAGTGCCAAACAAGAGGGAGTGGATCCGTAGCCAGAGGAATCCACTGCAAGGCAAATCAGTCACATAGTCATAGATTAATATGTTTTGCAAGTGTCAATTTTGGATGTCCCAATATGTAAGGATCTACAGTAGCCTAGTTACTGATAGATGTAGAAGTAGTAGAAAAAGGATCAAGGAGATAGCCCCTTTTTGTAAATCTCTTGATCCAAGCTGTCATAGGCAACTTATGTACCTCAGGAGCTTGGACTCCCTCTCTTTTTTCAGCCACTAATATAGCAACCAACTTTGTAAAAAAAAAAAGAATTTAGATCATATGTGTTCTAATGTGGACATATATAGTCATTAGCTCCTACAATCTAAGTTTAGGTTCCCTATGTGGTTGTGTTTTAGGTAGGCAATGAAGTCCCATGAGAAAATGTACATTCCCTACACCACCCTTGTAATGATTAATAACTATAATAACATATATGTGTTATTGGTTTTATATATAGATAGGAGTATGGAGTAGGCTTATGATGTTGTCTTGTAGAGGCATTTAGTTGATAATCCTAAAATGCCATTTCTAGTAGAGATATATGGTGTAGTCTTCACAATAACACATAGGTTGTCGATATTTGTTGATTGAGTTGCATTGTCATCTTAATGGTAAAGTTACATGTGGTTTTCACAACCGAAGTTGAGCCAACCAATTGGAGTTTTTTCTTGATAGTTTTGGCTAGAGTGGCTTGCATTTGTGTTCCCACCCTATTGGAGGGTTATTCATTTACTTACACATGGATAAGTTGAAGAGGGATAAGGATAACATTTAGTATTCCACATAAATATGCCAATGAGGGATAAGGGTCAATAATTTGTACACTATAGGGATAAGATATCGAGTGCCAAGAGTTAGTAATTTGTATGCAATTGGGTGGCTAAATTTGTGGAAGATGGAATAAGAGCTAATGAAATGTATGTCATTTGGGAAGTGAGTCCCAAACATTTTACTCATGATCTAGGTAATTGGGAAAGGGTTGCATTGTGTTGTTTAGTATTTCTAGTCTTCAACGAATGTAGTGAAGTTAGGGTGTGACTATGAAACTAAGATATTTGGTTGTTCTGGTTGGGTTTAATACATGGTTCAATATGGTTGCATGTCCTCCAACATTTACATCTCAAGATAAGTTTCTCTTTATTTTCTTGTTTTTAAAATTGCTAATATTGGGTCATTTTCTTTCCTTTCTCAACTCAAAGGTAACATAGTAACTGACTTATTTGGGGTGAAAAACAAAAAATTCAACCCCCAAATAAAAATGTTGCACTACTGGTGGCAATTTTTTTAAGGTTAAAATTATTGCCTTCTGTAACTACGACCTTAAAACCTCTTAGTGTTTCCAACAAAAAACTTAAAATCAACTCTTGGATTGAAAAGTGGTGCTACTTGTGACATGTTTTATTCTTTTATTTTTTTTGCAAGTGGTGGTGGGGTTGTTGGGCATTGGATAATCTAGCGCTCCCTGTGTGTTTTGTGACATGTACTTAACCACCTCTTAAGGATCCATTAACTCTAGCGATGCATCCATTTGCTAACACCTATAGGTTTTGGTGTAACGACAATCGTGATTCCAACAAGTGGTATCAGAGCCAAAGGTATCGAGTTAAAAACACCCTTGGATTGTGTTGGGGGGGAGATTGTTGGGCATTGGGTACTCCAACGCTCTCCATATATTTTGTGATATGTGCTTAACTACCTCTTGAGGATCCATTAACTTTGGTGATGTGTTCATTTACTAACACTTGCGAGTCTGCGTGTAACGGAAATCATGATTTGAACAGGGGTGGAGTGGTGGGTAGGGGGTGACTTTTTGTACACATGGGGGAACATATATATATATATATATATATATATATATATATATTATATACACACACACACATTTTAAATTAAAATGACGAGAAACAAAAAACAAAAACAGAAACAAAAACGAAAACATCCACGCCTTCTTTTTATTTTTAAAATCCTATTTTTGATTGAAAAAATAGAATAAAATTTAAAAAAAAATCAAGAAGGTGTGTGTGTGTGTGTGTGTGTGGGGGGGGGGGGGGGGGGTGGTGTGGCGATTCATCTTGATTTGAATGGGAAATATAATTGGATTATGAATGGGGTCTACAGACAATCAAAAAGAACCAAGAAAAGGCTTATGTTCTTCTCTTTTTTCTAAGGAAAAACATCATAGCTTTATTTTATGAGAAATAATTCCCCCGGTAGAGAAAATACAATAATAAATCAATGACCCCAGGGGAAAAGGGCTAGACTAGAAAGCTAAAAACCCTAAAGACAAAAAATGGACAAAAAATGTCCAAAACCTAACATCTGGAGCCAAAATGCCTGCTTATATAACCCGAGAGTTACAAATAAAACATGGGTGAAAATCCAAAACAACTAAGTGTCAACAGAGCTAGCCCATAACATGCAGGCACGAAATTTCACGGGTTGCAAGAAAAAAATAGAGTAGTGAAACCCACCACCAATGGATCCAATAAAAAGAGCCATGAACAATGCATGAAAACCCTAACCAAAAGAGGGGCGATGGCAAACCAGCAAGGGAAATCCCGACAATAAAAAACACAAGCATGCGAAACATGTATACCACATCGAAACCCATCACCAAGCATGCATCGAAGGTTGATGAGAGCACCAACAAATGAAGCGGTGATGACAATAGATAAACAGGAAACCAACAACAACATGTCCACCACGAACCCCCGAAACTAGCCACACGAACTCCCCAAACGCACCAAGAGACAATAGAAGAGAGACACACAATAATGCAAAATAAGGAAGATAGAAAGGTAGAATGAACCAGAGAGAAAGGTGGTCAGGGTTCCAGTCATCGAGCTCCCTATTCCCTCAATGCCTCTCCCCCTTTACTTAGACACACTAGTGGAATGATTTGGTTTAGGCTTATGCTCTTCTTTAAAGACAACGTTTGTAAATTCTTCTAATGTGAAGACTCTAATAGCTAGTTGGGACTCATCCATAATTATTTATCTAATGAACAAAATGAGAACCCCTATAGATAACAATTTGGCACATCTCATAGATAAAATAAAAAATCAAGTTCTATCATTTCAAGATATCAAAATTTTCATGTTTTGAGGTAATTAAATCAACAAACAAATAGCCTTGCCAATAGGGCCCTGAGGTTGAGTGAATGGATACTACAGAGAATAGGGGAAATTTTCATCCAACCTATCACTTAGAATCATGATTTATGTTAATATTATATGGTACCACATTCCAATAATTTTAAGATGCATATTTCATGCCAACAAACTAGTTGTACATTGTCTAGTATGAAGAGGGATGTAATGTGCATCACCCTTGTGAAATTTCCTTAATCACAGCAACTGGAATTTAATCTTCTATCTACTGGAGATTATTTGTCTCTAGAAATTTAATTATAACAAATAAATATTAATTCACTACAACCAACTTCACAAATAAATAGATGAACTACGAAATAATGTACACACACAAAATAATTGACACTGGTATATTTGTACAAAGGTCCCTGGAAAAACCCCAATTCGGGGAAACCAGTTCTGCAAATGAGCATTTATACTATTAATAATTCTTCAAAAAAAATTGAGAATTTCAATATAATTGCCTCTAAATGGAAGAGCTCTGACATATAATATATTCATTGGCAAAATTGATTTAGAAACACAATTTTACTTTTGCAAAACAAATCAGCCTCCTTAGTGCAATTTGCACTTCCTACCTGCTACAAACATTGGCTAAACTGGAAATGCATATGGGCCTAACTTGAAATTTCATTTCCTTTGGAAATCATCTCTGGAAATGATATCTACCTTTTGTAAATCTATTGAGAAACTCCCACCTCCTCTGGCACCTGTCTCTGACAACTGGAAATCAATCTGATGCCCAACTCTGTGCACTGGCTAATTCACACTACCTAGTACCACCTCTCAGAAAAATAATTGAGCCTCCCTTCCTCTCCTGGAATTCTGAAATATTTGTGGATAATTTCATTGGAAATTATTTTCCCAATCTCTTCTTTGAAACCTCGTTGTTGGTGTCTCCCTTTGCGCCCATGCTATTACTAAAATTCGTTATCTTTGGATGATCTCCAATGCCCCATCGAATTGCTCTTATAATCTCTTGTTGAGAAACGAACGATCACGACATAATCTCAATCGATGGCTAAGATCATATTAACCCCATCAAGTGACTTTTTTGGAAGTTTCTATAGAAAAAATTGATCTCCCTCAATTAATTTGATTTAATTAACCATTTTTCCTAAGTTAGACTTACAAAAATATTGGCTAATTAATATAATTGAGGCAGTTTCCTTATAAATATTTTATGGTCTTTGGAGATGATTATCCTCCTATGTTCCTTATCCTCTTAGACACAATAGAGACTAGAACTCCTATCTGTTGCTACCAAAAACTAACACTCCCTCTTAGCAAGGAAGGTGTTCTCCACTAATCCCATATTATCCCTGAAGTAGACAAACTTTGCCTTACCCAAGGCCTTCTTTGGAGCTTCATGCTTCTCATCCTAACCCTACAACTTCCTTTGATGTAAACTCACTAAACCTCCTACACCTGAGCTAGTTCTCATACTAGTAATAGTACTTGTCCTCTGTTGTCCTTGCGACTGTTTCTCAACCCTTGGTGCTTGTGCTAGCCCACTCAAATCATATGATGGAAATTCGGGAGATCTCTTGAAGTCTTTCTCCTCCTAGAATTTGACATCCCATCTCACGATGATCCTCCTGCTACCGAGAATGTAGACCATGTATGTCTTAGACATTTCATTGTACCCAATGAAATAGCCCTTCCCTGCAGTTTGATCCAATTTGGTGCATTTATCATTCGATACATGACAATAGGCTATTATACCAAAGATTTTGAAGTGCCCAACCTTTAGCTTCTTTCATGTAAAATCCTATTCTAGTGCCATCTTACCCAATTCTCTATCAGGAACCCTGTTCTAAATGTACATTTTTGTGCTACATGTCTGTGCCCCCAGGAACTTGGGCATATCTTGGTCATATAAAATTTCCCTTGTTGCCCCAACTATTGTCCTGGTCTTCTGTTTTTGCAATCCCATTATATTGTGGGTTGTATGGAGTTTTCCACACTCTCTTGATGCCCTCCTTCGCACAGAATGCATTATCTGTATACTCGCCTCCATAGTCCATCAAAAGCACCTTGATCTTTTTACTTGTTTTTTTCTCCACAAGAGCCTTGAACTCTTGGAAGCGACTGGAGACCTCACCCTTCATCTTCAAGAAATAGATCCATATTTTCTAGGAGTAGTCATCGATAAAAGTTATGAAGTACTCATAACCCATGAGAGATCTGGCAGATAACATACCACAAATATCTGAGTGTACCAGCTGAAGCACACCACTGGATCTATTGTCACTCCTTGGGAATGTTCCTTTCACAAATTTCCCAAGCACACACCCTTTGCACACATAATCATGTTTTGTGCTCAATTATGAAACTCCTGTCACAGCCCACCTAAGAAACTTCAGTGCTCCATGATGTAAGTGTCCCATCCTCTTATGCCATAACTCTCCTAAGTCTCTGCCACTGCTACTGTTACTGCTAATAAGTGCCTCTAGAGAATCAAACTACAACTTGTACAACTTGTTGCTTCGAACTCTAATATATTTGACCTTCTTCCAAATCTGGTGCTTGATGTACACCCCTTTCCCCAACAAGTAGACATCATATCCCTTATCCTATAGTGTAGAAATTGAAAATAGGTTCATGCTTAAAAGTAGCACATGCAACACATCTGTAACATTGTTTCTCTTGCCCAACTCGCTATGAATGTTGATGGTACCTCTCCCAACTGGAGTACACTTTGTCTTGTTTCCCATTTATATTTTGAAGCCCATCTCCTCTTCCTTGTAACTGGAGAAATAGTTTCTAACCCCCATCATATGTGTTGACGCTCCATTGTCGATATATTAGACAATTATGGATGTGGAGCTAGAGAGGCAAGCTATGAGAGTGAATTCATCTTCCAACCTAGAAGACAAATCCTCAATGTTCATTGAAGCTAATGTCTGCTTCCACTTTTTTTTCCTCTTTCTATTAGGACATTTGTTGACATAATGTCCATGTTGAATGCAACCGAAACTCTTGACCTTAGAAGGGTATTTCTTTTACTTTTCTCCTTTTGATCTTTATCCCTTACTGAAACCTTTCTTCACCTTCCCTTTTCCTACTAGTGCTACATTTTCCTATTCCTTCTCCACCTTTAGAGTCTTGTTGTTGCTACTGGTGCCATTGACCAAGTTAAGCCTAAGCTCCTCCTTAGTCAAGTCACTCCATAGGTGACCCCATCCTAGAAGTGTATCTCATCCATTGATCACTTGGACAAACAAGCTCCATTCCTTGGAAAACCCATTCATTGTTATTCACAGTAGCTCGCCATCAATTGGCTTGTCTCCTACTACAACCAATTCATCTCTAGAAAGTCTAACTCTAGTGAGATAGGATACACCATTTGTACCCTTATGAATATTGATGGTCTTCAAATTCTGTCGAAGAATCAACATACTATTCTCTGTAATATTCTAGTAAAAACTTGTAATTGCGTCCCACATATTCTTCGTTGTGTCTAGCTCTGTGATATGCAAAAAAATATGGTCCTTGTTTCCATCAAGGACAATCCTCTTTGCTTTGGAATTCTCCTTATTGTAGGTTTCCAACTATTGTGGATTTGTTGATACAACTATAGTATTCTCCACATACTCCTTCAGTCCATACTCATCTAATAGGAATTTCATTCTAGCCTTCCACGTGCCAAATTTGGAGGTTTCGTCCAACTTGTCCTAATCTCTCAAACCTACTGTAACCATCTCTAGAAATATGGAAATATGGTGAAACCCAAAAATAAATCTAGAGAGTAAGGTTATAAACCCTCAACTTTTCTCTTTGTGTGCCTTGTGCTGATTTAAGCCTACAAACCCTCTACGCTTAGATCTACAATTGGAATTTAATCTTCTATCTATTGGAGATTATTTGTCTTCAGAAATTTAATTATGACAAATAATGATTAATTCACTACTGTAACATTAATAAATAAATACAGGAACTAATAAATAATTCACACATGCAAAATAATTGACACTGATATTTTGAACAAATGCCCCTGAAAAACCCTAATGTTGGGAAAACCAATTCTGCTGGTGAAGGTTTATATATTAATAATTCTTTGGAAAAAAATGAGAATTAAAATCTGCATGCCTCTCACTGGAAAATCTCTGACATGTAATATCTCCACTGGAAAAATTGATCTAGAAACCCAAGTTTCCTTCTGCAAAACAAATTGGCCTCCTTAGTGCAATTCACACTTCCTTCTTGCTACATGCACTAGCTAAACTGGAAATGCATAAAACCCTAACTCGAACTCGAAATTCCTCTAGAAATCAGCTCTAGCAATGATCTCTGCCTCCTGCAAATCTATTGAACGATGCACACCTCCTCCAACACCTGTCTCTGGCAACTGGAAATTGATCTACTACCCAACTCTGTGCACAAGCTAATTCACATTGCCTGATATGGCCTCTTTGCAAAATAATATGGCCTCCCTTCCTCTCCTATAATGTTGGAATCTTTGTGGATAATTTCTCCAAAAAGTCTCTTCCCAATCTCTTTGTTGAAACTTCTCTGTAAATTTTCTTCCCAATCTTTTTGTTGAAACCTTGTTGCTGATGTCTCCCTTTGCGCCCTTCCTATTACTACAATTCACTATCTCTAAGTGATCTCCAATGCCCCTCAACTTGCTCTTATAATCTCTCGTTGAGCAACCAACAACCATGATCTAATCTCAAGTGATTGCTAACATCATCTTGACCCCATCAAGTGACTTTTTTGGAAGTCTCTAGAGCAAAACAAATTTTGCTCAATTAATCTAATTTAATTAACCAATTTTCCTAAGTTAATCTTAGGAAAACATTTAATAATTGGCTAATTAATTTAATTAAGGCATTTTCCTTAGAAAAGTTTTCTAGGTCTTGGAGATAACTATTATCTTGTGTTCCTTAGCCTCTTAGACACCATAGAGACTAGAACACTTGTATGTTGCTACCAAAAACTAACAACCCTTATGGCATCCCCTCACATGCAACCCTTAGCTTGTATTTGATGTTTAATGCATTGGGATTTTTATGTTTATATTTATATATATATCTATATATGGTCTGAACCTTCATATGTTTACTGTAGTTACGTGTTAGGCAAGCTGCTAGATTCCTCCGTATATACTATATATATATATATATATCGGAGGAATCTAGTAGCTTGCCTAACACGTAACTACAAGTAAACATATGAAGGTTCACGACCTATCCTCCTTGTCGTAAATTAGGTCGCTCCAAGGGGGATTTGAACTTGGGTCCTTGTTTCAACAATTTCACAAATTTCGAATCAACCAATTGAGTTGACCCCCTGGGACTAATAGTTGTTTTAATTCACATAGACACACCTTTAAAAAAAAAAAAAAAAATCTAAAAATGTTGATTTTTAAAAAATTTATCACCTTTTATTTTTATAAACAAAAATCCAAAAATGTTGGTTTTTAATTTTTTTTTTTTGAATGGAGGGTGTTGCAATTATTTATTTATTTATAAATGATTTTTCCATGCTTGTTTTGTTTTTCATTTGCTTTTGTTTATTTTCATTTTTTCTTTCTACTTTTTAAAATTTATTTCTTTAATAATAGTATTAATATTTTTAGGTCAATAGTCTCAAAATTTTGCAATTTTAAGCATAAAAAAAGGGTGTCATTATGAACGCCTATTTTCAATTCGGGGGTTGATTTTCAAATTTTCACTGCAATGGTACTAGGTCTTGGTTTAAAAAAAAGTTTTAATTTTATTTTTCCACCCCCAAAAAGGGTGTTAGCACTACATTTTGATTCGATGGTTAATTTTAAAGTTTTAGTTGGCAACATTACAAGGTTATTAAGACCCATGGTTGCAAAAGGTGATAAATTTAACCTTTAAAAAAATGCTAATAGTAGCACCACTTTCTGAAATGGAGGTAATGATTGAATGAAACCTCAAAAATGCGAGAACTCTAGAGTTTTTTTTATCAATTTGGTAACAAAAGTTGCCCCAGTGATTGCAAGTCTTGATATATGTATTGCATGTTGATTTCAAAGAACAGATATAAGAGAAATTTAATAGTTTATCCCCCTACAATTTTTTAATAGTTTTGAATCTTAAAAATTGGGTGAAGTTAGTATTGACAATTCACAAGTCAATACTAGCAGGAACTTGTGACCTAGGAAGTGCGAAGACATCTAGAGACACTCCCATCAATGATAATTTGTATGTCTCATTACAGGGGGGGTGTTAACCCCTCGAGTCTCATCATAGTGGGCCAATATTAATCAATCAACATGTACAAACTCTATCCCCCTCTAGTTTTGAATCTGTGACTTGTAAGGAGGAAACACATGTTCTTAACTATTAGGCTCGCTCAAGTTTGTACCATTATTTTAATATTGGAAAAAGTTTATGTTTTGATATTTATGGGTAGATGTAATTCATGTTTTGATATTGGGAAAAAATTGATATTTTGAGGTTGGATGAGGTTTGGCTCGGACAAGGTTTTTGTTTGGTGTCTAGGTTGCATTTAGGAATAGATGGTTTTTTCGTGTGTGATGATTTGATATGTTGGTTTTACTATGTAACACAAGCATGTTGAAGATTTAATTTAAATTTACTCAGACTAAAGGGATGTAAATGTAGACTATGTTAAGTAGAAAAGGTATTTGAAGTGGTTTAAGCCGATTCTCTTGGTTTGCAATGTTGTAATTTGAGCATGTATTTTGTTGAGGTACGTCTTGAGGCTTCACTTGCCTCGGGTAAGTGGGGTTATTTTGTTGAAGCAATTTGTGTTGTATTTTGGATTTGTGCCGAGGGTCAATGTATTGTAAGGGAATATAATTAGTGTGATGTCAAGGTTATATAAAGGTGGCTCCCATGGGATTGGATGTAGTGGTAGATTGGAGAATAGCACTAGAGGTATCTATGTCACTTATAGAGTTAAATGCATCCTAAAGAAGGGTGGAATTTTGATGGGAGAAACCAAAAGGAATAACAATAGATTCAAGATAAAACATGGTAGGGCCTTAGCTAGTGGGGGGATTGAGATTTCTTTTTCATAGGGGTGTTCTTAAGGTTGAGATGAATAAATTTTAGGCATAGTTGCAATGATTTGTATTGAAACAAATGAGTTAAACTTGTCAAAGGTTGAGAGTAAATATATGAGGGTTGGGAGAGAAGAACCCTTAAATGTTTATAAATCAAGGATGCATGGAATGTGGACTATTTGCTATATTTGGAAAGGGGTTGGAGTTTATGGTTAGATTACATATGAGGCTATAAGAATAGGAAGCATCCTCAAAAGGATATTGCATGGGAGTGTGAGGCCAAACAAAGTGTGTCATTCCATAGGTTGGTCAAGGTTAAGAATCAAGAATGTGGAAGAGGTTGAACACATGGGGTACTCCAGTGGGATGCCAACATATATACAAGCACATGTTGAGAGAACATACTTTGAGAGAAGATAAAGGTCTAAACAAAATTAGGATACATAATAACAAGGTAACATCTCAATGTTGGATGAATTTGGGAAGTTTCTCTAGAAAAGGTAGGACCCCATGTATATAATATCTTCCTATCTATTGATGCTCAAAATGGATATCAAGAACAACATGCAAACATTTTATAGGGATTTTAAGGGGAAAAGTAGGGATGGAAGTGCAATTTAAGTTCAAAGCCCTAAACACACAAACTTGGAGGAGAAAATAGAAAGTAGGTATAACATTGTCGCATTATTACATTATCTCTAATTTCATTCTTCATATTCTTCAATATCCTATTAGTGATAGCATTGGAAAGCAGGCTACAATTTAAGTTCTCAAACTAGGGTGAAAGTAGAGTTGCTTCCCTTCGGAGATAATTTCTATTTATGTGCTTCATGTATGTATTCATTTTCTCTCTTTAGGACTAAATTTACCTTGATTGCAGATACCCTTCATACAATCTAAGTGCGGAGTTGTGATGCAAGGGCATTCTTAATCTATTTTGACCAAGCGGTCAAAATATTTTACTAAGAGGAGTTGGTTCCCCAAAGAGTGGATTTCTAGACCAAAATTTGTTTAATTTGTTATGTAATTCTCCAAATTAGTCAAGATGTTGTAGTGTTTTTAGTTTAGGTATATTTGTTCTCTAAATTAATCCTTTAATCATATTTTCAAAGAGAGAAACCGAATGAATGTAATACTCATAGATTTGATTAAGGAAGAGAAGTGGTGTGTGGGTTTTTTGTGTGGAAAATTGTCTCGAAGAGCCTTTACATTGCAACGAGTCCTCTGTAAATGTTTCCTTTCTTATGTACAAACATTGTATGTTTTATTTATTATTTATTTGCTTTTATTTGTTGAAGTAGTGAGCCCTTAATACTCCTGAGCTGAGTTGGAGGCATTGCAAAAGGTCGGAGAAGGCTTAACATCAGTTGAGTAAACTATCGAGCCAATGAAGGGGATTCACAAAGCATGAAAGATCAAACAATGGTATAGAGTCACTGTGAGGCTTAACATAGAGAAGCTAACACTTAGCCAAAATTTCAATCCACTTGTGGAAGATTGTCAGTTGACAGGAGAGGGAGACAAAAAATACTCTCTATTAGTCGGAATCTGTCATCTCGGAGACAATACCCTGAAGAATACGTTAAAGGACCAATTCTAAGCGATTGGGAAAGAAGTGTTAGGACACATCATCCTGGAGATGACAACCCAGAAGAACCCTTTTGAACCCACATCTATGCAACAACTAGAGGAGTCATGCCAACTCAGCATCAAGTTGTGGAAAGTGGGGATTTCCCAAAAGGAACGCGCCAGAGGCTTCAATCTTTTCGCAACAATGAAGTGACAGGCTAATTGAAACGGGTCAGAAAGCATTAGTTGAAGGGAAGAGTGAAAACCAAGTCTACGTGACTAGTAGAGTGGGACCGGTACATGTCATGCCAGCGAGTTGGAATGGAGTGGGTGGACCCCACCTGACCGTTGCCTAACCCAATGATACAAAGAGGTGCACCTTGGCTATGCATTGGGCTTTAAAGGTCGTGACACGTTGGAATTTCTCTTCATTGTTCAAACTCTGGTTCTGCGACAGCATTTGATACATACATGGGTAGTGTATTAGCGCTAGAGAATAGTGCTCAGTCCCAAGAACTATAGAGGAATGTTTGGCTCCAGGGGCTGTAAGGGATAACTTTAAAACTTATTGTATTGCCTCCAAGGGCTAAAGGTAAATTGTTTCCAAAAAAAAGGGAACCAACTCCTGTAGGGAGTTAATTCGGCAAATCAAAGGCAAAGTTGCATCAGGTGGTATTAGAGTAGACCCTATGTTTCTTCCAAAACAAAAGGAAAACCATGTTGCCTAGAGCTGTGAGAGGTGCAAGAGGAGACAGAGGGAAAATGCATGTTGCCAACATAGACATGTTGAGAGTGATGTGACAGTTGGAAGCAAGAATGACAGCGATGGATACTGGTCAACACAAAGACCCTGATGGTGGAGATGAGAGTGTTGAGGAGGAAGAAGAAACCACATAAGAAGAAGTAGAAGAACCAGTCGAGGCCAAGGTTTTGAAGGCAGTTTTGGGGTCTATCATGAAACCAAAACTAGATTTATCCTCCTACACTGGAAGTGTGAATCCAAAGGAATTGATTGACCGGATCATAGAGATAGACAAATTATTTGATTATGAGGAAATAGATGAGGAAAATAAGGTTAATTTTGTAGTGACATGATCAAAGGGACATGAAACTCTTTGGTGGGATGGTGTACAGATAGATAGAAGGAGAAAGAACAAACAAAAGATCAAAAGTTGGGATATAATGGTAGTAAAACTTACAAGGAAATTTTTGCCAAAATATTACTAGTTAACCTTGTTTAGAAGTATGCAAAACCTCATACAGAGAGGCTTAAGTCAGAGAATACACGGATGATTTCTACAAATTAAAAATCATAGATGGATATGTTGAAGAGTCTATAAAGAAGACTGCAAGGTATATCAATGGGCTCAGATTGGATATTCAAGATTAAATAAATGTGTTATCTCCAAGGATGGTAGAAGAAGCTTATCAGATGGAACTGAAAGAAGAGGAGAAGCTTGTAGGAAAACAAGTTGGAAAAGGTAAAGGTGTTGCTAGAGGCAGAGGACAATAACAAGGTAAATGGAGATATATTGCACCTAAGGATGGGGCTAGCAGTTCCATCCCACACCAACAACATGAACATGTTTCCAGAGGATGAGGAAGAGGCAAGAGAGAGGTTCGATGCTACAGGTGTGTAAATATCGAGCATATGGCATATGAATGCCCATAGAATAGAGAACCTAGCCAAAGGAATGTTGTTGCAACTACAACATAAGAAACAAAGGTAGAGGTGCAAGAAATAGAAAAAGGTACCAGAGACAGGAAAGCACTTATCATGAAGAAGATATTAATCAAACAAGAGAAGGAAGTTGTGGAGCTAGCTCAAAGGAGAGCTTTGTTAAGGACTGTTTGTAAAATCCAAGATAAGTGTTGCAAGATTTTGATTGATAGTGGTAACACGGATAATTTAATATCCACAAAAGTTATAGAGAAGCTAAAATTGAAGAAGCAAAAGCACCCAACACCCTACAAGGTGTCTTGGTTGTAGAAGGGACATCTTAGTCAATGAACAATGTGAAGTGGAGTTAAATATTGGTAGCCATAGACACAAGATCATATGTGACGCGATGCCCATGGATGTGTGTCACTTTTACTTGGGAGATTGTGGCAGTTTGACAGGAGTGTAGTAGATGATGGCAAGAATAACACATAAAAATTCCATAAGGATGGCATCAATCATACCTTGTTACCAATGCAGGATGAAGGAATTTTTGGGAGTAGTGATGCAAGGGCATATTGTAGCTTTTTACTGTAGATTCAAACTGCTTATGTAATATGCTAAAACAAAATACTTTAATCTAATCTTCTCATCAATGGAAACATAAAATGATCAATGAAATCAAGAATCAGAAAAGGAATAATTTCAATCTCACATAACACAATATTTTTCTGGGGAAAACAACAGCTAAAAACCCCGCTATTAGTATATTACATTAACCATAACATTTGAGAAGAAAATAAAATGCTTGTTCAATCCAAACAACCTCTACACAAGTAAAAACTATCTCACTGCTTCACAAACCAGCACAAGCCAACACTTAGCCAATTTTGTTCCCTGCCAAGCCCCTACTTCCTTGCACTCACAAGCTTCATGCACAAACTTGTGCTTCCTATTGCTTGGTCTCACCAACTCGTGCTCACCAAACAATGATTAAAATTGTGCCTTCATCCCTCCTTTTAAAGGCATTTCGAATGGTTAAAATTAGTGAGTTCTCTAATTAAGGAATGATTTATTTTAGGGCTTATTCTGATTGCATGCACCACCCATACAATTTGATGATTATACAACTGGCAGTACACTTCCCTTTAACTCCAATGTCAATTGGGTTTTCCTCAGAACTGAACAACTATTATAGAAAAATATTAGTTATATGATTGATCACTACATGTGAATTAAATCTAATTTAATTCATTGGACCTCTCACTAGTACCTCCATCAGTTAGAACTAGTTAAACTGATTTTAACTCAAATAATTAAGTTAATTAATTACCACTCAAAATAAACTGCAACTAGACCCCCTAAAACTTAGGGATAACTCTACATGCCTCTAGTTTGACCCTTGACTTGAATTAACTAAGCTAACTAAGTCTTCCTGACTTAGTTAACTCGTACAAGTTGTCATGTGATGTGGAATTACAAATTACATCTAATTTAATTAAGGAAAAATTAAATTAGAAGCCTCTTCTTATTACCAATTTCAATATTTCTTGTTGCAAATTTCAACACTCCCTCTCAACAAGAAAGGAATTCGACTCTATCCCGATTTGGTACCTTTGGAATGTTCTGCATGCAACACTTTTCTCTAGTGTTGATGCTACTACAACTTTTGAAACTGAAAAAGCATCCAAACTGAATCAGTATGATGCATCTGTCACCAAAGTCTCTGACTACTACTAGATATTGCACTGTCTATTGAAAACTTAGCGTTGTTGTTGACTCTACACTGTGACATGTATACTGCTACCAACTATGCTCTACTCTCCCTAGTATCTGGTTGCTGCTAGTCTCTGCCTCTATCACTCTGAAATCTGACTACATCAACCGCCACTGATCCATCTTGCCACTATGTTCTGTGGGTTCTCCTAGCAAGGTAATGATCCATGAGACAAAACATCTCAATGGACCCTACCCAAATTTCTGCACTCATGGGACTATTACTTCACATCGCCCCACCTATCACCTGGAGGTATGGTTGCATGTGCTCCCTATGCCCACTTGGCTCGAAATTCCCCCCCTACTTGAGGTATCTAATTGAGTGGATTCCTTCACTCGGTCTCATCTCCAATTCTCTAATTGTGGTCACTCCACAACTTTTTGAGGCTGCATGTTGAGATGTAATTGATGCTCCCTCTCAACCACCAAGTCTCTAAACTTTGCCTTGCTACTCAAAGCTTTGCATGCATCTTCGAGCTCCATTGCATACAGGTTCTTGGCTCGCACATTGATATGTTTCATCTGTCCCGTGGGTGATGTGTCTATGGAAAACATTTCCTTTAATAAATATCACATCGTCTGGGCACTCTGGAAACTCAGATCTGCGCTATAACTGTCCTGCCATCAATTTTTTTTTTTGGAAAAAGAGTTGATTTCAGATCAGCGATATCTCCCTCATCCAAACTCCGATTCAGCTGATTTATTTTTTTAATTTGGGTATTTTTTTCGCAAGGAATCCAAATCTGCTATTTTTTTTTAAATTTTGCACAAAAATTTCAGAACTGCTCTACAAACTCCCCGCCCAAAAAAAATCTTCTTTGATACCATCTAGTTTTTTACTATAGATTCAAATTGCTTATGTAATATGCTAAAACAAAAGACTTGAATATACTCCACTCATCAGTGAAAACAAAAATCGATCGATGAAATCAAAAAGAAGAAAAGGAAGAATTTCAATTGCACATAACACAATATTTTTCTGGGGAAAGCAATAGCTAAAAACCCCGCTATCTGCATATTGCATTAACCACAAGATCAGAGAAGAAAATACAATGCTTGTTCAACCCGAAAAATCTATGCACAAGTATAAACTATCTCACTGCTTCGCAAACCAACTCAAGCGAACACTTAGCCAATTTTGTTGCCTACCAAGCCCCTACTTCCTTGCGCTCACAAGCTCCATGCACAAACTTGTGCTTCCTATTGTTTGGTCTCACCAACTCATGCTCACCAAGACAATGATTAAACTTGTGCCTTCATTCCTCTTTTTAAAGGAAATTCAAATGGTTAAAATTAGTGAGTTCTCTAATTAAGGAATGATTAATTTTAGGCCTTCTTCTGACTGCATGCACCACCTGTACAGTTTGATGATTATAAAACTAATAGTACACTTCCCTTTAACTCCAATATCAATTGGGTCTTCCTCAGAACTGACATGCAACAACTATTTATAGTGAATTATCAGTTATTTGATTGATCACTACATGTGAATTAAATCTAATTTAATTCACTAGTCCTCTCACTAGTTCCTCCATTAGTTAGAATTAGTTAAACTAATTTTAACTGAAATAATTAAGTTAATTAATTACAACTCAAAATAAATTGCAACTAGACCCCCTAAAACTTAGGGAGAACTCTACATGCCTCTAGTTTGGCCCTCAACTTGAATTGACTGAGTTGACTAAGTCTTCCTGACTTAGTTAACTCGTACAAGTTGCCAATGATGTGGAATTACAATTTGCTTCTAATTTAATTAAGGGAAAATTAAATTAGAAGCCTCTACTTGTTGCCGTTTTTAATATTTCTTGTTGCAAATTTCAACAATTATTGATGACTGGCAAGGAATTTCTACAAAAATTAAAAATAAAATAGGTAAACTTTGTTATTGTTTGTAAGACCAACGTAATTCTTATTACTATTACTATCTATGATTTGCTTGTAGAGATTCAAGAAATGCTGGAGGAATGTTATGATGTTGTAGTGTGTGATCTTCCAAGTGAATTGCTACTAGTGAGTAGTATCAGTCATCACATTGACTTGATAACGGGAGCCAATTTTCCCAATAAGGCTCCCTACCACATGAAACCCAATGAAAACGAGGATATTAGAAAACATGTGCAATATTTGTTCGATAATGGACTGATTAAAGAGAGTCTCAGTCCATGTGTAGTAACCACAGTATTGACTCCTAAGAAGGATGGTGGATGGTGCATGTCCACAGATTCCAAAGTCTTGAACAAGATTACCATCAGGTATCAATTTCCCCTTCCACATATTGATGATTTGTTGGACTACTTGAGTGGTGCATGTTGGTTTTCTAAAATTGATCTAAAGAGCGAATACCATCAAATAAGAATCCAAGAGGGAGATGAGTGGAAGACTGCATTCAAGACTAATTAAGGTTTGTATGAGTGGATGGCTATGCCATTTGGCCTATCCAATGCACCGAGTATATTCATGAAGTTGATGAATTAAGTGCTGAAGGAGTTCATAGATAAGGTTGTGATAGTTTACCTGGATGAGATTCTACTGTACAACCAGTCTAAAGAGGAGCATTTGAGGCATTTTAGGTATGCTTTGGAAAGATTGCAGCAAGAAAAATTGCTTTCAAATTTGGAGAAATGTTCCTTTTTGAAATAATAATTAGTGTATTTTGGATTTGTGATCTCTAAAGAAGGACTAAAGATGGATCCAAGTAAGGTGAAAGCTATTCTTGAATGGACCTCTCTCAAAAAATTTCTAGGAAGTTTTTATAGGAAGTTTATTCAAAATTTTAGCAAGATAATTGCTCCAATTGTAGAAAAAATGAAGAAGTAGGGTGCGGTTAGGTTATGCGGCATCCGATTACTAAAGGTGGAGGGCGCATGCGATGGTGAAAGCGAAAAGGTTGTCGGCAATGGAGGAGGATGCGAGAGTCAGCTGATACCATTACCATTGACAAAACGTGACAACTCTGCATCTTTCGGGCTCCTATTACGACCGATCTGACTTTATCCTCGTTGATATGGAAGAGGAACTTGTTTAATACTTGACAAATTCCATGGATTTCATCCCGATCTGGACTAAGGATCCACCTCAACATCACAACATGCATTCATCAGCGGTCTCCCAGGAACCAACTGTCCAGGTCGATCTCTATATTGCTGATATGGAAGAAGGAGTGGTCTCTTTTACTATCCTAGGTTTTGTACAACCTACCTCTATTTATGATGCTAGCATCGACCACATATTGTCATACTATCAACCTCAGTCAGTACTCACGATCTCATCCCCATCTGAACTACAATTATGGGAGATAGAACATCTATCCAACCTCTCATCTAGATTAGGTGAGACGTCTGTAGTGTTAAAAGGGTTACTCAGATCTGAAGTGGAAACCATTGGATTTGAGAGATTGGGATTCCACAGAATGGGGGAAGCAAATCTAGCATCTTGGGCACATCAGTTGTTGCACACAGTGAGATATTCAAGCTATTTTTAAGGAACCCCCCACCATCCCTCGAACCATGAAGAGGTTAGGGTTTCCGTCACTAAAGAAGCATAGCCTGGCAACCTAGGGAAAATAAGGGAAGGATTTCCTAAAAAATTCGGGAAAAAATCCAAGTGCACTAAGGTCAGGGAACGAGAGCATTTACTGGTTTTTGGAGAAGGAATTAACATGGTCCAGGTTGTAGACACAGAGAATTCGGTGTTGGTAGGTATGGTCAGAGGGTGAAACTACTCTACAGCAAGGCTCAAGTGATGGGTCATGGAAATCTTGGGTCAAGTTCTTGAACATTTACCCGCGGTTCTCACCATGACAAGAGGATGATTTTCCATAATATTTGCACATCCTAATAAGGAAATTTGGGTCCTCTCTAATTTCTGGCATATTGAGATGACACTTGTTCTACTAAAGAGGTGGACACCCTTATTTGACCTAGACAAAGAAAATTGGGAGCGAGTCGTATCTGGGTCAGAATCCCGAGTTTACCACTACAATTTTGGTATGAAGATGTGTTCAGATACATCGATGATGATCTAGGGGTTTATTCAGACCACGATAAATCCTTCATTGAAACAAGGAATGTGGCTATTGTTATAATCTTGGTTCACCTGGATACCAAGGATGGCTTAGTTGAAAGTCTATGACTTCAGTATCATGGGCATATCAGAGAGAAAATCCTGGACTACGAAGGGGTTCCATTCCGCTGCAAAAGGTGTCACAAAGTTAGACATCTCTATAAGGATTTCCTATTGCTCACCACTGATAACAAGGAGAAATCAATGAGGCATGAATCGACTGGAACGCAGACAGATGTAGTAGATGGGGAGGATCCTATTCCAAAGGTACCCACCAATACACCGAGGTGACAATAAGATACCAGGGAAAACCCTCAACAACCAGCAACTCGACCACCTTCAGCAAGGGTTACTCAACCACACTCTTCTGGATATGGTTCGCTTCTAGGTACTGTGCACTCTTCCACACCCACTATTTCATCTCATCAATTACTTTCATATTTTGCCTCTGTTTCATTATCTATTTTTGGTTCAGTTTTATCTTCTTGTAATTTGAATTCTATCCCCTATCCTATGGCATTGGCTCCTCCCTGTAACCCTTCCCCCATCCCGACCACACTAGAAGGGGCCTTATTACCAAAACCTTTTGAAGGTGAAGCTTCATCGAACACTGGCTCCAGCCATAGGTACAAACTTCGATCCCATGCACACTCCAAGCCCTTATCTTCATATGGAATTGGCAATACCTCCCCCCCAAAGCCTCTGAGATCAACCAGGGGAAGACAATCCTATATATCTAAAGCTATCCAAAAGGCTGGGATTGAGGTGGCATATGGAAAACAAATCTTGATTGGTCAGGTTCTTAGAGAAAAAGGAAACCTTAATATTATTACCTCATGAAGTGTCTATCCTTTAATTGTAGGGGCATGGCCAGCCCTGATAAAAAACAAGCCCTTCGAAGACTCTTTGAAGTAGATAAATTGGATCTTATGTTTCTACAAGAGACTATGGGAGATGGAGAATATATTAATCTCACCCTGAAATCCATCCTCCCTGGTTGGACTTTTCATACTCTAGATGTAAGAGGTAGGTCTAGGGGTTGTGCTATTGACTTCAACAATAGAAATATGAAGATTGAAAATCTCTGGGGGAGGGAAGGAGTCTTGGGAGTAGATGTTATCTATGTTGATTTGGTTACCCCCCTTCGAATGATTAATATATATGTCCTCTGCCATAATCGTGAAGCCATCTGGGAAAATCTGATTTCAACATCCTTCATGAATACTAATAATATTATCATAGGTGGAGATCTAAATGTCTCCTTGGTCCATGTTGAATCATGGGGGAATCATGCTCAGTCTAACCCCCTCACAGACTTCTTTGAGAAACTTTTGTACCACCACAATTTCCTGAACATTGATATGTCTTGAATACAACCTACTTGGCGAAATTGGAGAACTAGGGAAGCATCACTTGCTAGAAGACTGGATTGTTTTCTCATAAAGGCATTGGTGGATCGACTTGACAGAATCAGATAATGGGTAGGTTCTGGGGGTATATCGAATCACTCTCCCATCTTCTTGGAAGTTGTGGACTCCTCTTGTAAGCCAAATTCAACTTTGTCTAGCTAAGGGAAGATGAATTCCACAAAATTGTTAAAGAGACATGGGCCCCCTGCAGCCAGGAAAGCAACACCCCTCCCACTGAAGTCATAGCCAATAACCTGTCTTGCCTCAAACACAGGACGATAATGTGGGTCACGGAAAAGAAGAGATAAGATGAAGCTACACTGCAGAATATTGAATCTAAACTTGCACCTCTGGTAGATTTGGACAACTCTGGCTTTTGCTCCATGGAGCATAAACTCCATGTAACAAGGTTGGAAGAAGAAAAGATTATACTATTAAGAGAAAAGGAGGAGGAATGGAAACTAAAAATCAGATCCATCTAGCTCCAATCTGGGGATGACAACACAATTTTTTTCCAACAATGTGCGAGAGGAAGGAATATCACCAACACCATTTGGTCATTAAAAGATGAGTTGGGAAGGGGGGCCACTACATTCAGTCAACTTGTAGACATGGGCATCAGAGACTTTAGTCACTTATTTAAAGGCCCTCGAGAAGTGACTATTGCAGAGGTGCTTAAGATAACCATATCAGTTCCTCAGTTTGTTAATGAATATGACTTGGATAACTTGAACAAACTTGTTACCCTGGGGGAAATAGAAGTTGTTCAGAAATGGTTCAAAAGAGACAAGAGTCTGGGACCCAATGGTTGGCCCACCAAATTCTACATAACCTTCTTCGAATTAATTGGTAAGGATCTTCTATTGGTTATCAAAGACTACAGATAGATTGACAGAATGTACGAGGGATTTAATTCCACTTTCATCGCCCTTATACCCAAAATGAATAACCCCTGCCTTTTGATGATTTTCAGCCCATCTCCTTATGTAACTGTATTTACAAAATCATATCCAAAATCATCGCCATTCATATCAAACCTATCTTATCCCATCATATATCCAAAGAACAATTCACCTTCCTAAATCACTGGCAAATTCATGAAGCCATAGGTATAGCTCAAGAAGGCCTCCATTCCATCAAACTTAAGAACCTCAAAAGCATCATCCTCAAAATTGACCTTTCTAAAACTTTTGACTGATCCAGCTGGACCTACAACCAACTGTAGGTTTTAACCCCGTACAAAAATTACCTGCATACGAATTCTAAAACATAGAAAATAAACAATGCGAGAGCATAACACATAAAACACACATACACAGAGATTTTCC
>APFE030274052.1:1064-18510 GCA_000404065.3 Pinus taeda | reverse complement strand
ACTCTTACTTCCTGAACACTAAATATAGAACTTGGTACTACACTTCGTTCCTTTTTCTAGTCAATTTATTTGCGTGGGATACATCATGAATGACACCGATTGTTCCCACATCATCTGCAATGAAACCCAGGATTGAACTGATATGATGTTGGTACAAAATATTCCAAAATATCGGCTTGTTTATAAGTTTGGTAAGGATCACCCAATCATAAACCTGATAAACCATGCAGGTCCTCTAAAGGAACGGTCCAAGTGGAGGCTATGATAATTGTGTTGCTCAAGTATGATTTCGGGTCCACACATATAAGAAGTTCTCGAGCATTCAACGAATACCTGGGAACCCAGTTGGAGATCAACTCAAACATCATCATAGGAATAGGGTTGTTGGCAACCCAATTCACAACTCAATCTAGGGATTAATTGCAAAATTAAACAAGAGAATTTAATGGAATCATAATTCAAAGTATAAAGGGGATCAACAGCAACTGACAAAATATGTTTGGGATTGTGTCAATAGTCTATATGATTCCTTTGAGTGGTGTTCATTTTCCTTTAAACTGAATCGTGCCATAGTCACAACATCCATGTCGTCTACTCTCATCAATAGTCATCAGTTAGTCGGTGAAGTTCGGAGTTGGTCAATGCCACACTACGACTCCATTGAAAGCATGACCAACAACACAAAATGCAAACATTGTGTTGCTCAGGTATGATTTCAGGTGAGGTGAAAATGAACCACGTGTAATTTTTGGATAGGGAGGATGATGAAGAAAACTACACTCACTAATTAGCTGCATTGAAGAGTCTTCGGATATCAAAAGCCCACAGTGGAAAACACCTTTGGCAAATGGGCCTTCAACTGAGCAGCCAAGCAATTCCACTAGATCATTGTGTTGAACACGACCGATAAGATTCACTTCATTCAGAAATTCAGCATCTGCATGCCTTGTAACCATATAGGGTCATTTTACTGCAATCACATTTCCATGACGGAGAATCCCGTACAGGTTGACAAACTTCAAAAAAACACTTTCTCCAATTTTACTAGGTGTTGCTATTTCTGAATATCTAATTTATTTAATTGTAAGAGATATTAAGATCTCACCTTATACGAAAATCCAAAACCTCCATCTCTAAGTTTATTCTCTAGTTTGAAATTGGAGGTGGCCTCTCCCAGAATTTCGTACTTGAAAATGATCTTTGGATTTGCTATGCTCGACCCTAAGACAAAATCATCTTCCCCACCTACGAAAGCAATCACAAGGTGTCTATTTATCTTGCACACAAGGTAATCTGAAGCATCTTAGGCCTTTAACACTAAGTAAGTTAGCTGGAATTTCGGGACCTCTAGTTCGATAAATCTATCGCTAAAGTTTTTAACGAGAGAAAATATTCCACACCCAGATGCTTATGAGTGCAATTAATACAACCGTGGCAGCTACTACACACAAAATTATCCCAAGAACATTAGCTTTTTTTCCTTCTGTAAAATTTGCACAACATTTCTAATTTAATTGGCTATGTTTTATTTTACCAAAACAAAATCCTAAAAACAATGCCATATTCCTTATCATGGAGAACAACGTAAGAACATACCAGAAGATGCTGGAGGACTTTCTCCTCTCGGCAATGAGAGAATGAAAGTGTTGAAAAATTCATAGACCTCATAATGCAAATAACAATTCTTAGATTCGAATTGTGCCCTAAAAACTCCACTTTGGCATCAGAATATATATGACAAGGTGTCACTTTGGCATGATTCACAAATTTTTCGGGACAGATCTCTCCAACAATGCACCAAGTTGTATATCTTCTGCGAAAAATTACCAGGAATGGAAACTAAATCTGCAACGAAAAGTTTTGGAGGCTCTGTATCTTGAGTGGTAACATTTGAGAGCAGGACCTTCACAACATTTGTGAGCAGGACTGAATGCAAACACTGTGTTTCTCAGGTATGATTTCGGGTGAGGTGAAAATAAACCACGTGTAATTTTTGGATAGGCAGGAGGATGATGAAAATTAAGCTCACTCATTGGCTACAATGAACAGTCTTTGGACATCCAAAATCTGCAATGAAAATGCCTTCATCGTAGATAAAAATTGTTTTTTATTATGTGTGGTGATGGGTAGTTAGGAGTGTTACATCTTCACATTACCTGAGAGCAAATTGTCCAAAATCATCTTCATCCTCATCTTCCTCATAACGGGCACTCGAAGATGGTGTTTGAGAGATGGAAATCACAAGTTGTTGTGGTAAAGGAGACCCTCAGGCTATAGTGTTATGTTTTGCAAGCACACTTTGTAATTCATCATTTAATAAAAGACCTTGTTGAAGAATCTCGTCATCCATATGGTCATAATAAATGATATATTGTCAATAAATCAAATTAAAATTTTCGAGAAACAAACTTAAATAACTCAAAAAACTTCATGCAATGTCTCAAGACCCATATGTTTTTAAGCCTACCTCTTAATAGCATTTCCATGTACTACAATGATTTTAATAACTAAATGAAAAATATATAATACTCATTTCATGGACTTGAATGTAAAGAGAGGAAAACAAAAAAAATAAGGCATTAAGAATAAGATTAGCTTTTGCAATAAATTATGATTAATATCAAACAAACCTTTCAATGGGTGTGCCATGAAAAATAGTACGAGTCATGATAACATGGACCTAAATCCACTTTATGATACAAATACCATTTTAATTCCATATTATAACTCTATATGGAGTTGACATTAATAACATAAGTAAATAATATTATTAAAAAGTAATAACTGACGATAGAATATGCTCATATAGTCTTAAAAAGTTCAATTTAATGTTGATGGTGCATAAAGATTAAAAGTAAATAAACTCATATCTTAATTGATAATGCATTGTGTGACATAAATTTTGAATCGAGCCAACATATAATCAATCCAACTCAACCGAGACTCGCCAGTGCTAAAAAATAGAGATGTACTAACACCAATGCAAGTGCATCTGAGTTGATTCAATGATCGACCCTACGAAGTCGGAGTCTGTAACAGGTTGGACACAATCTACTGAGTATTCGCTAAGATTGAAATATTCAAATAATCAATCAAATCTCGTCTTCCAATCTATAATTCAGGTGGATAGCTTGGGATTATGGAGGGAACAATAGTGGAGACACCACTGTTGTTGCTTGGCACAAATGATCAAGTCATCAGCCTCTCAAAGGGCATGGTGCATTCTTTAAAAAAAAATTGGATGGGCCTTAGGAGCATTCTCTTTTGCTCTTGGAATTGAATTGAATTTCAATAATGGCGTAGAAATATCCCCATATGGGTGAAGTGAGTATCAAGATCACCAAGCACATGATTGAAGCCTAATCCACTGGAAAAAAAAATAAAAATCTAAGGATTAATTTTAAGGTGAGCTTCTGAACATTCGCTTTCGTTAGAGTCTGGAATAGATATCACTACATTTGGAATGAACAATATAGTAGGCTACAAAATCTTAGTTATCTCAACTGAATTTCAGATCAACTGGCATGTCAAAGAACTAAAACAAATTAAGTAAAACAAGGAATAATAAGTTTTTTAGAGTGACTAATGAAAAATTTTAAGAGAGTGTTAAAATTTGCACAACTTTGGTTTACCTGACATTGCTCCTAGCTGACAGAATTAACAAAATGCTATGCAATGTAGATCTAATCGTAGAGGAGCCTATTTTCACACATAGAAGCAAGGAGAATTCTACAACTTGAGTGTGGTGATACATCAACTCTTTGCACTTGAGGAATAATTCATTTAATTTTGATGGTACACTGGGCACTATAAAATATGCACACAAACATAAACACATCTAAGCCCATATTCAATAAGCACCATGTGAAGCTTGATGCTACATCTCTTGAGTTCGTAAAAACCAATGGATCTTGAGTTCATACAAACAAATAACTAATATATCAAATACTGTAACTCTGGTATGCAACCTAAAGGTGCATATCAGATCCGTGATTAGATGGCTTCAAGCTAGATTAGTTCCATGTCATACTTCAGAATCTAGATTCCTGAAGTGGAACGGTAACTCCTTCACAAAGTTTTTATTTTGTTTTATTTTTTATTTTGAGCTGACTCAACTCGGGGATCAAACACAACTCATCTTTATTAGGCATCCACATTCTCACTCTAGCTTGAGAGGTCCACATCTGCAGTTTAATAAGAGATCTAAAAAAGGAATTAAATAATAGATCTAAAATTAATCAAAAAATATAGAGGTGTGGTCTTTAAAACTCCAATTCAATTTTCTGGGGTTTAAATTGAACATGAGTTGTTTAAAAAATTGGCCCACAATTTCTAATCAAACAAGCTCCATATTTTGAAAGTCTGGCATGTGAGGGAATTCAAATCTCTTTTAAGGATTAAAAACAAAAAAATTTAGAACAAAACCAATGGAATGAAATAAATGTTATTAAATCCGCTAGCACATTCACCTTTCAATGATTGAAGGGTAAAATCTAAATCCATATGAAGGATTAAAAATCCCAAAATTAATAAACATATTGGAGGAACAAAACTGCAATGCAATCTAGATTCTCTACTATTAAATTCATAAGCACATTCGCCATTCAAGGATTCAAGGGTGAAATTCAAATCCATAGTAAGGATTAAAAAGCCCAAAATGAATAAACATCTTGGAAGAAAACAAATGACATGAAAGAAATGTTGCTAAATTCACAATCACATTCACCCTTTAGCATGAGAAAGTACAATAAAATAGTAGAATAAGAGAGGAACAAAAGCATGTCACTAAAAGAAATCTTAATTTGGATCCTTTTTATTAGATCCACTAAAGAGAAATATACAACACACTTGTACAGAGACGAATCATCCCAATAGATGAACATTGAATACAATATAGATATATTTATATATTTTTTGAAGCAACCATGGAATTTTAGCCACAATGCTAATGATAAATTAGCTTTATGTTTTACAAGAAAGAAAGTTGCCTCTTCCTCTGGAGGAAGAACAAGGGATTTTGTGGTTGAGATAGAAAAGATCATCTATCATGAGACTCAACATATTCCAAAATCTTAGTCAAAGCACTAGTACGGTTCAATTCCAGCAACTGTCCGGGCTCTAAACACAGGAGTAGGTGTAGGGTTTGAACCATCCTACTGAGGCAGACACTTGAAATCAACCTTCCTATAAACATAGTACATGATATTGTATGTGGATTTCAGCTTGAACGTACTATGTCCAGTGCCTTCCATTACTCTTGCAGGAACAAAGCCCACCATTGAAAACATGGAAGCGATGAGTATCACTCACAATTAGCCCCCTCCCAACATTCTTCGAAATGAACTTGATGCTACTGTGGAACTCATCACAAACATAGAGGTTCTTTTATACAAATTATGTCTCTAGGAGGTGAGGTAATAAACCCAAAATCAAGGGCCAACTTTTCACTGTGGTGTTGGAGGATGCGCTACTTCTACTCCTCCTCAACATTTTGTAGCACACGGTTAGTATCACGTGAATATCTTGCATCCTTCATTTGTTGAGTTAATGTTTCCAACATTGCATAGATACCTTTTGAATCTGGGTGCAATCAATCACCAACAACAAATGCATGGACTGTATTACTTACCTCAATCTGGTTGACTATAGTCTCATTTTTCTTTCCCCTATCTTTCATCAATTTCCACACCCTTTCCACATCATCCCACCTACCAGCTTCAACATAAATGTTCGAGAGAAGGACATGAGTTCCAACACGTTGTGGTTCCAACTTAAGAATGTTTTTAGCTACTCTTTTTCCTAGTTCCATATCACCATGGAATCTGAAGGCACCAAGCAATGCCCCCTAGATAGAAGCACTAGCCTCAACAAGCATCTTGTTTATCAATTCTTTAGTTTCCTTGATTCTCACAGCATGACCAAGAAGGTCCACCATGCAGGCATAGTGCTTAGACATAGGCATTATCCCTGATCACAAAACATAGCATCGAAGTAATGACAACCTTCATCCACTAAGTCAACATGGCTACAAGCAAACAATAGACAAAAAAAGGTAATTTTATTTGGCTTTACTCCCACCTGTTTCATTTGTTCGAAAACTTGAAGGGCTCCACTGAATCCCCATATTGTTCATATCCTACAACCATGGCATCCCATGATACCACATCCTTTGCTGGCATCAAATCATGTATTTTTTGGGCATCCTTAAGGAACCCACTCTTTGAATACATTTCGATAAGATAATTCCTTGCACATTTCTATGATTCAAATCTAGTTTTCACAATGTGGGCATGGATCTGCATTCCCTGTTCGAAGGTTGAAAGACTGGCACATGCACTGAGAATGCTGGAGTATAAAAACTCATCAGGTTTCATGCCATGAAAGGGTAGTTGGAAATAAATCTTCAGAGCCTCCTTGTATGGCGCTAAGCAAGCACTGGGAGCTTGGTATGAGAAGTTGATTGGGAATCTTCTGAAACTCAATATCAAACTTTATGATCTTGATGATGCAACTTTGTTATATTGGAAAAATAGTTGTGTATCTTTTGGTGTATGTAGATGATCTTTTGACGATAGGGAACAATGAGAATGGCATTGCATCAATAAAGAAAGAATTGAGTAAAGGTTTTCAAATGACATATTTGAGCTATGTTCACTCCTATCTTGGTATTGAAGTTACCCAAAATCCAAATTTTATATTCATCCCTCAGAAGAAGTAAATTGGAGATATGTTGAACATGTTTGGCATGGCTAAGTGCAATCCTTTAACTATTCCAATGGAACAAGATGTAAATCTCACATCCATTGAAGGAAAAGAATTTGAGGTTGTGACAAAGTATAGATAGATCGTAGGAAGTCTCAACTACTTGACTACTACCAGACCATGTGTTTCATTTGCTATTGGAAACCTCTCTAGGTTTATGAAAAAGCCATGTGATGGTCGTTAGTCAGCTACTAAAAGAGTTCTAAAGTACTTGAAGGGAACTCAAGACTTTGGACTCAAGAATACATAAGTGGGTGACTTCATCTTGATTGGATACTCTTATTCAGACTTTGATAGAGATAAAGAAATCGAAGTATCTACTTCAGTTTATGTTATGAGCCTTGGATCAGGAGTTGTCTCGTGGAGGTCACATAGACAATCAATTCTAGCAGATTCTAAAACTGAGGTAGAATATGTGGCAAAAGTTGAAGCAACCAAGGAAATTGTGTGGCTAAGGAAAATTCTGAAATATTTGTAGGAGAAACTATTACATTCAACTCCTCTTTTGACTGAAAACACTTCTACAATAAAGTTGGAAAAGAACCGAAAGTTCCATGAACAAATGAAGCACATCAATACAAAATACCATCTTATTCATCATCATGTGGAAGCTAAAACAATCCACCTATGACATTGTTCCACAAATGACCAGATTGTAGACATATTCACCAAAGTGCTTAGAAGGGAAAAGTTTGAAAGATTCATAATGATTCTTGGACACACCAACATCCCTTTAGATAAGGAGGGGAATGTTGAAACCTATTCTTTAGGATTAGGAAAACTTATGTAAATAGCAAAAAATAAGGGAAGTTAGAAGACGAAGAGACATTGGAGATGAAACCCAATAATCTCACTCTCCTTGTATATATTCATATTATCTCTTAATGAAAAACAAAATTTGATTCATATTTACAAACTTGACCTGACAGGAAAGACACTTAGAATAATCATATTAGGTAAATAATAGTAAGCATATGATGGAATGACAACAAGCATAATACTTAGACATTTTTTTTTCTTGTTTATTGCATGTGAAGCATCAAGGGGCTCTAGTTTCTACTTATGGATTGATGGATGCAAACTTCGATTTGTGGGATACTCACAATAGACAAGGCTCTTAGTGGAAGTAGCTCATGACCTTCTTAATTCCTTTAGTTATTTGGAACCTTGCTAAACCTTGCTTTGATACCACTTCTTATTTAGAAGAAGAGATAAACATGCAAACATAAGACAAACAAGTACACAATCTTTTGCTTGAATAAAGAATGTATATTCATTAATTATTCTCTCATATACATCCACCAAGTTGTTGTTATTATCTCTTCTTACTTCACATTACAATGACCCAACCATGAGTATATAAGCACTAAAATTTCTAAATATGGAATCATTCAAACTCTAGCTTTCTTTCCTAATGCAAACTAGTGCTTGATACTTTAACTAAACTTTTCTAACTTCACTTAAACATAAATCAACATTTTTCTTTTCCTTTTCTTTTCTTGACAAGGCATTAACATTTTAACCCTAACCCCGACTCACTTGGCTTCTAATATTAGACTTAACTTAGCTTTCCTTCACTTAACATAACTCTTCATACATTGCATGCATAGGAGAGTACTTACTATTTCTATCAAGTGAAACATTTTTTATCTATGACAAAGTTGCGTTCAACTACAGTAAATCAAATAGAAAATTTAGGGATAGGTTTGTATGAATTGTACGCTCTTATACTTTTTAAATTACTATAGGAGACTAGAGTTCACTTAATTGTAACATATTGGAATATTTGACAACTCTTAGGCCAGTTGGGTTGTTGATTATATAAGATTACCTTAATTCATATATCTTTTATATTGGTTATGATAAGGCATAATTGTATGGAATGATTATCTACATACTTCAATAAGTTTTAAACCTATGAACTTTAATAATCGTGAAATATAAAATGTGAGGTGTAGTACAGAATCATGTAGTTTCAGATTGAGAAAATTGATGAGACGAAATGAGTCATGATGCACCACAAACCTATAGTGATGGACCATCTAGGTGTGCTAAGTGGGTCTCCGATGTGGGTGACTATAGGGGCATGACAATGATGTTTCAGGTTAAATTAAAGTTAATGCTAGAGGTACTCTTTCAACCTCATTAATAATTTATTCCCCTAGTTTGAAATGATATCAATTACTAATATTACTTATTTAGAGGACGTCTTTCAATTCTTGGAGGATGAGTTAGTTTCTAGTTTCTTGCAAATTTATATCAAAGTTTTAGTTGAAGTAATTTAAAATTTTCATATATTTAAAAAAAAAAATTAGCTCATGGAGTGTAACTCAATTCACAATCACCTTGTTATGAAGTATTATGTAAAAACATGAGATTCAAATTTCAAAGCCTCGTGAGTTAGGCCAACCAAAAAATAATAATTTTTATCTATTTATTTATTATATTTTTAGAATGTGGTATGTATATTGTAATTGTTTTGAAATCAAATTATCTTTAATTTATTACTTGTATATAATTTTTTATATAATTTTCAAATAAATATACATTAAATTAAATACTTAAAAAAAAGTCAAAAATATTCTAACCTTTCAAAATGTTATTGTTTAATTTTATAATTAATTAAAAATTAATATAATTAACATATTTTAATTTTATACTTATTTAAACGGATTAATGAAAAAAATATCTATATAAGATAAAATAAAGAAAATGATATGATTAAATTTCATGTGGTTTGAATATCTATTTTCAAAAATAAAAAACTTAATTATCCACTATCCAGCCATGGAATTTCTGTGGAAGCTTCCTGCATGTCATGACAGACAAGTTGTCTTTAATCGTATCAGCAAAGATCAAAGGGACATAAGAGGAATCGATGTCCTAGAAATCTTGTGAGAAAAAGTTGTCAATCATTGTCTTTATATAAGGTAACATGAGTGGTATATGAAATAGCAACCTCGATATAGTGCGCCAGACAATAGTAATATTGTCTTAAATTGATATGGTTTCATTTTAATTGTTAAGTGTCTTAAATGAGTTTCCTCTCTTAAGTGACCATTGTCTTAAATATAAAGTTTTGTCTTAACCTCTTTTTGTCTTAAATATAAAATTTTGTGTTAAAATATTTGTCTTAAATATAGAATTATGTCTTAAACTATTTTTGTCTCACACTATTTTTGTCTTAAATATAAATTTTTGCTTTAAAATATTTGTCTCAAACTATTTTTGTCTTAAATTTTATATTTGAAACAATTTAGTTAAATATTAAATTTTAATGAAAAATAACTAAAATAAAAAATCACTTTTTAAGACCAAAAAAAAATAAAAAAATTCTTCCTCCTAAAAATGTCTTAGAAGTACCTGTAATAATGCGTCAGCTCCCATAATGAAACATATTAACATCAAAATTACAAAAACATTATTGAGAGTTGTATTATATTAACTCCTAGAATATACATATACTACAAAATTACTTTTGTTCCCGTGGAGGCGAATGTCACTGTATGCCTCATAGAGGCTCCATATGACTATACTTACCTATAAAAAATACATGTAGAACAATTTAAAAAAATTGTTACATTCAGTTCAACTAGAAATAAAAAGAATATGAACAAGAGATTGAAAAGGTTAGTACCCGAACTAAACATTAACCAACTTCAAAAGAAACCAACAACTAGACTAATATGTGCAGACTAGAAAATCCCCATGTTTACACTAGTTTCTCCTTCCCTTAATGGGAATTCCTGGGAAATCCATCTCAAATCTGGAACAAATTATGCTAGTTTTAAACAAATTACAAAATATTTGGAACAATTAAGACCTCAAATCTAATTGAAATGTATATGTAGTTGTTACAGTGGCAGACTCAACAACTTCCTACAATATCTTTTCATCTCCTTTCTCCTCAGCGTTGCACTATCTAAACCACTAGTTTTTGTCGAACAACAATGACGTTGATATTATTATAAATCACATTATTTTGAATAATAAATAATAATGGTTAATTATAACGGTATTAATAATATTATTTTATTATTATATATTTATGACTAATAGATACAAATGAACTTTTAATTTATATTAATTATATTAATATTTTTAATGTAGTTATAATCAAAGTTTAAAAGTATTTGACCAAAATAATTCAAAAAATACGGGATGTCAAAAACAGTTTGGCTACAATTTCGGAAATTCGAATTCAGTACGTTTTAATTTATTTTTAATAGAAAATTATGAAATAAATTTTTTTATATTAAATTTTTTAATAATAACCATAAATGGTAGGTTAAAAATATTATTATTATCATGGATTTTTGGTAAAAAAAAATGAATTTTGATAAACAAAAATTATAAATATAAATTTAATTAAAAATAGAAATTTTATATTAATTTAATTTGGTGAAATTTGTTTTTAATACAAAATTTAATATTTAAAAATAAAATCTTTTATATTATTTAAAATATTAAAAATAGAAATTTCTATATTAAAAAAATAAAATTAAAAACAGAAATTTCTATATTAAAAAAAAATATAATTACAAACGAATTTGGTAAGGATTTTGTTAAATAAAACTTTAATATGTAAAATAGAAAGTTTTTATATAAAAAAATATAGTAAAGACTAAACTAGATATTAAAAAAATTATAGTCTTTAAAAAATAATAAATTTCATAATGAAATATATGTAGAAATTTACAGGGTAAGTTCCTTAGACAGAATAACAAAGGACATTGCTCACAAAAAGATCACAGATCAATACACCAGTATCCTTGGCGTGGTTAAAACCCTCAAAGAGGGAAACAGTCCACGGCCTGAGCCAATGCGGCCACTTCACGCAATATATTAATAAAAGAATGAAAATTTACATAAGCTTCTCTCATGAACGATTAACCTACAAATGACCCTCCATGCTCTTTAAATGGAGATCATGGACCAATAGAGTGTTAAAACACGGATCAAGTATCGTTAATACTGACGAAAGAATGAGCCGTCATATCACTTCATGTCTAAAACATATCGTGACCGTCGGGTTGTAAGTTACAAAAGTACATAGTAAAGAAACACATTTTACCTAACTCTACACTAGACCAAGTTATACTTAACTATTTCCTATGTGTCGGAATATCCTAATATCCCCTCTTAAGAACAACTTGGGATTGGATTGAAGGATGTACAAATATGACACAATAGGAGAAGGAAGGAGGCACTAGAGCCTATACCCCCCTTAGTGACAACTTCCTGAACACTAACCATAAATTGAAGTTTAGTAAACTTTGCCTCTATGAGAGCCTTTGTAAAGATGTCTGCAACTTGATCATCTGTTGAAAAATATTTCACTTCAAGGACATGATCATGAATGAGATTTTTGATGAAGTGCATGTGTAGTTCAATGTGTTTGCTGCGCTAATGTTGGATTGGATCTTTACATAGTTGAATGGCACTTTAATTATCACAGCAAAGTCTAGTCAAATGCTACTGCTGAAATCCAAACTCTGACAGGATCTGACAAAGCCACACAGCCTCCTTGCTAGCTTCTATGACACCATGATACTCTGCTTCCGCTGAAGAAAGAGAAATGGCACTTTGTTTCTTGCAAGCCCATGTAATAGGTCCTGAACCAAGAGTGAACACATAACCTATAGTAGACTTCTGATCATCAGGGTGACAAGCCCAATCAGAATCAGTGAAACCAAGCAAGAGAGGAGATGCTTCTGCACTATAATGAATCCCAAACTAAACTATACCTTGAACATAACAAAGTATTCTTTTAGCTGCTTTCCAATGACTTTCATGTGGGTTTTGTATAAATCAAGCAATAAGGTCAAGAACAAAGGAAAGTTTAGGATGAGTATGGGTCAGATACAAAAGTTTTCCTACAAGTTAATGGTATAAGGTAGCATCAACTTCAGGGGAAGTACAAGTGACTGAAAATTTGGCTCCACACTGAAAGGAAGAAGGGGCTAGCTTACAGTGTTCCATGTGAAAATGGCATAGAAGATCACATGCATACTTGGACAGGGAAAGGGAAATACCTTCTTTGGATTGCAAGACTTGAAGACCAAGAAAATAATGCAAGTGTCCTAAGTGTGTCATTTCAAATTTCTTTTTAAGGCTGGACTTCACATGGTTTATAAGGTTGGGATCACTACTAGTAAGGATAAGATCATCAACATAAAGAACAAGAATGATAAGGTACTTGCCCACTTTCTTGGTATAGACAGTATTGTCATAATGACACCTAGAAAAACTAATTTCTAAAAGAAAGTTATCCATTTTGACATACCAAGTCCGAGTAGCACGGACCCATTTTGGAAGCTCAAGAGCTGAAGGAGGATCCTGAGAAGGTGGTGGAGGATATTCATCGTAGCTATCATCATTTGAAGAAGAAATATTTTCAGAAGTAGAAGGAATAGAGAGAGGTGGCACATCTTCCGAACTAGGCTCGTAGGCTGATATATTGTCACCATCACCAAACTTTACATCTCTTCTAATGATAACATTTTGGGACTTAAGTGGAATAATTCTACATCCTTTGACATCTTTAGAATATCCAACAGAAAACATATTTCACTCTTAGGTTCTAAAGCTTTACGTTTCTCATTTGGAATATGGGCCCATGCTTCACTTCCAAAAACACGAAAGTGTCTCACATCTAGTTTAAGTGAGCTCCATGCTTCTTCTGGAGTGATATTCTTTAAAACCTTAGTAGGAGTGCGATTTACTATGTAATTTTCACAGTTAATAGCTTCTGCCAAAAAATTAAGACTAATTCCTTTAGATTGAAGCATACAAATAGCCATTTCCTTTAAGGTGTGATTCTTCCTTTCAGCTACACCATTTTGTTGTGGAGTATATGGAACAATATGTTGAATTTGAATTCTATTCTTAGTGCAAAAGTTGATGAATTTGTTGTTAACATATTCTCCGCCATTATCACATCTTAGTTTAAGAAGTTGATGTCCACATTATTTTTCAACAAAGGCCTTAGTTAAATACTTCACTCTTCAGTTTTAAGAAGTATACCCAAGTGCATCTAGAGAAATCATCAATGAAAGTTAAGAAATACTTGTAGCGAGAGAATGAAACAACTGGAAGTGGACCACATAATTCATTATGCACAAGTTGTAAAGGGGCTAAGGCGTGCCAAGAGGCATGTTTTTCAAAACCATCCCAATGATGTTTTCCGAGTACACATCCGGAACAAACACCATCTCTGTAGGATACCATTGGAAGACTTGTCACCATATTTTCTTTACATATATTCTGAAGGGAGCGATAGTTTAAGTGACCAAATCACTCATGCCAAAGTTTTCTTACTTCATCATTATGAGTCACAAATAGCGAGGCAAAATTTGATGACCCAAAGTTTTTAAAGTTATACAACCTTGTAGAATCATCAGCAATGCTAGTAGCTAAAATATGTCTAGGATCTCTTAGGTCCTTAATTACAACATCGTGAGGTGAAAATTCAACAATTTTACCTTCACCAAATGAGTTATCTAATATACAGATAGAGGGTTGCAGGATAAGCTTGGAACACATAATACATCATTAAATTGACCATTTTCTAGATGACCAGTTTTAGTCCCTACAACACTAAGAGATCTATCATCACCAACATATATAATTTTGGTGTTACAATCATTTAAAGAAGAAACATGGCTTTGTTTCTTGCCATGTGATAAGAAGCTCGAGAATCAATGAGTCACTCATGAGAATGAGAAGAAGAGGATACATTTAGTGAATAACTAGAACAAGATGCTTGACAACCACATGCAAAAAGTGTTATTCCTGAAGATGAAGTTGAAGTTGAAAGTGCTTCAAATGGATGTTATGCTTCTTCATTGCTACTTCCAAGGCTTCCATCTTTTTAAAGCATTTGGATTCTAAGTGACCATCTCAATTACAAAAGTGGCAATGTATATCATTATTCTTCCCTTTGTTTTATTTTCCTTATCATTTTGTGGAAATGATTTTTCATTTTGAGGCTAAAATTGCTTAGGACCCTTGTTTGGTTTATGACCATTCTTTTTATGATACCACTTCTGAGGATTCTTTGAATTTGGTTGTTGCTGAGCAGCTAAGGCTTTCTTAGAAGAGTTTCCAAGATTAAGAAGACCAAGATGTAAGAGTTTTTCTTGTTTCCTTATTAAAGAATCACAAAATGAATCCAAGGACTTGTAGTCTTTTCCTTGAGAAATGAAGGCTTCTCTTGTAGAATGGAAGGTGGAAACAAACACAGAGTAGGCTGATCCCAACTTAGTAAGAATGGAATAGATAACGCTACCATCTTCTTTCTTAACTTTAACACCTTCCAAAAGAAGTCTAAGGGTCTTGAACTTGGACAAAAAATCTTCAATGGAAGAAACATTATTGGGGTCCAATGTAAGCAACTCATTTTTCAAGTTTATGGGATCTAATTTCATTTTTAATTCCAAAAAATTTAGTGAGTTGTTTCATTGCTTCATTCATAGTATCAAGTTTTGCGATATGGAATCTAAGGTTTGGAGAAATACACATCCCTATCAACCCACATTCTTGATCTTGCCTATTTTACCATTTGGCCACCTTATCTTCATCTTGAGGTTTGATTTCTTAGCTTGAGGCTATTATGTAAAGAGCTTTACTTCTAACTAAATCCACAATGTAGGACCACCATTGGAAGTAGTTGGTGCTGTCAAGAATAACTAGGCATTGACTTTCCATTTTAGCAAAAATTGAAGCTATAGATGTTGAAACTAAGTGTTCCAACGGAAAGATATCGAAAAATTAGGTTGATTAAAAAAAAGGTTCTAAAAACGACTTCTGCATGAAGAAGTTAAGGCTTTTTGAAGAAAAGTTGTTGAAGATGTCGACGAAGTGCATGAATGTGTGGAAATGAATGATAATGTTATATTTTAAAAAAAAAGTCTCCCCCCTTTCCAAACATAAATCTAATTAGCTCATTTTAAAATAAAATTTATGTGACTCACTTTTTTAAATAACTAAAAGTCACTTTTACAATAGTACTTTATGAGCTACCCACTAAATTGTAACTTAAATAAAAGTGACTCACTTTTATAATGGGTGAGAATAATTTTACATAAAGTAACTTCAAAACATAAGCTACACGTTCTTTTTGAAAAAGTAACTCAACAAAAAGAAAAAGAAAGACTTGAACCCAAGACCTTTATTCTGATAAAGTAACTTTGGACCAAGTGAGCAAATTTAAAAGGTTAGTAAATTTTGAAAAAGAGGAAGAGTTTGTTTTTTTATTTTTAGTCACTGAAGTTTTAGGGTGTGTGCTTACTTGAAAGAAATCTTTTTGCCTACAAAACAAAAAACACAAAACTCAACACAAACATTAAAAAAAAAACAAACCTTATGGCTTGAAATTAGCTTTAGTCGGATACTAAATATTTTCCTCAATGTTTCTAATTTTCCAAGATCACACTAAGGTGCGACGGAAAAGAGCATACACATGAGAAAAATCCTTCATTTATGTTTCTGATTTTCCTAGATCGCACAAAGTCACAGGGAAAAGAGCATACGTAGAAATGAAAGGTATATATCTAGTAATAAAAAAATAGAGAGCTAAATAAACCGAAATAAATAGAGAGAAAATAACTAAAAACTGCAAATAAACACTTTATACCTCGATATCTTAAAAATGACATAGCTAGGGCTACTGAAAACCTTTTCGCATCAAACGAAAGGGGTTCCTCATTGGAAAAAATGCTCCTAATGCAATAGAGTAGTCCCCTTCCCCTGAAAGTAGTCAGAAACAATATATCTAGGAAATGACAGTTGGATGTAGTTCTACCAGCTTCAGATTTGGATCACCAATAGATGCGGCCCTCAAATAGCTCTGATACCATGTAGGAATTTACAGGGTAAGTTCCTCAGACAAAACACCAAAGGACATCGCTTACAAATAGATCACATATCAATACGCAAGTATTCTTGACGTGGTTAAAACCCTCAAAGAGGGAAACAGTCCACGACCTGAGCCAATGTGGCCACTTCAGATAATTTATTAATAAAAGAATGAAAATTTACATAAGCTTCTCTCATTAATGGTTAACCTACAAATGAATCTCCATGCTCTTTAAATAGAGATCATGGACCAATCAGGTGTTAAGTCATAGATCAAGTGTTGGTAATACCGAGGAGAGAATGAACTGTTAGATCACTTCATGTTTAGAACATATCGTGATCGTCGGATTGTAAGTTACAAAAGTACATAGTAAAGAAACAAACTTTACCTAACTCTACACTAGACCAAGTTATACTTAATTATTTCCTATGTGTAGGAATATCCTAATAATCTAGTTGAAAATAGTAAATTTATACTTGTTAAAAATAATAGATTCATATAGCAAAGAATAATAAATGGTTATTCATAAATATTTATATAATATATAATCTTCAATTTTTTTTATTTGAATTTCATTCAGTGGTATTTTTTTTCAAATTTGGTAAGTGTGTTTGGAACACTCCAATGCTTTCCCCTCTTCCCCATTAGTAACAAAATCTAAAGTGAATTAAATAGAATGTGCTTTCAAAGGTCGTTTTAGTTATTAATTAATAATGTTGTTATTTTTCTTTTTTAAGTGTTATATGAAAATTTAGGATTTGAGGATCTGATTTTTTTTTAAATATATTGTTTTATGAATGTTCTTTGAAAGTGTGTTTTCATTGG
>APFE030274049.1:13773-31365 GCA_000404065.3 Pinus taeda | reverse complement strand
ATTGGGGAGTGAGTGAAGATTGTCAAAGTAGAGGAGACTTCTTGTTGGACCCTGGGAGGAGCTTGTACAGTGTCAAGGCAAAGGTTGTAAAGTTCTTCTTCTTTTGAATTAATACAATCAGGCTCATTTTTCTCAACAAGTATCTCATGTTATTTGTTTCATTGACTCCTTGACTTTCATGTTAAATGTTGTAGATCTAACCCAAGAATATTATAGATCTGATAAGAAAGTATAAGATAATACAAAGAAACCCAGAAATGATATGAAATGATTCTTTATTGATCAAAACCCTTAAGGTAGGGTAACACCATACATTCACTCCTTAAGGAAGGAGAATACCACAAGCCATATGCCTGTTCATACAAGACTATTTCTCTTCATATCTCTCCATGTGGAATCTCTAGCCTCTATATAGGCCTCATACATACAATACCATGCATCACTACCATGGTTTCCTCATACCATCAACTAATACCATGGCCCCCTTACATTATTATTAACTACTTGTGGTCCCTTACATGACATGGGTTAACCACCTTATTTATTACTATGGCCCATCCCATTATTACATTATTACCTTGGGTACCTCCCTTGGTACCCCATATTATCCCCCCTAGGTATATAACAGTAAGGACACAATTCAGACATGGATAATTCAAAAGCAAGAATGCAGCAGGTAAAATAGGTAGCAGCTTAGTGTGCTACTGACATTTAAGCCGTTGGGACCAGTTGGAGGGACTCCGCGCCAAGATCTCCGTGGCAACAGTGACTCAGGGACGAGTCACGATGATTGTGTTGGGGGCCTATTGGGCATGGAATCCCCCCACAACATGTTTTGGGGCTCAAAGCCCAAGTTTTGGTCAAATGTATTGTAAAACTCTGCAAATTGCGGGTGCAGAGCGCGAAGTATAGGTTAAGTCATAGGGCTATCCACCCTAAGTATTGTTATGTAATGTAATGTCATGTCGGCCTACCGATGGTTAGTGGACCATGGGATTGTATAAATAGAGCGAGGCTCTAAGCTGTAAAGATAGTGAATTAGAGAGATAGATGAATACGAATAATTCGAGCATAGAGTAAGAGTCTAAGTGTATTGGGTCGTAGTAGTAGGAAGAGGCTCTGCAGTTGAGTGCGCAAAGGCCTAAGTAGAGTCCACAGCTGAGTGCATAGGGCGGTGTCAAGTCTGTAATCTGGAATGAAGAATAATAAAGAAAAGTTGATTCCAATTTCTGTGCATCTAATTATGTATTGCCTTCTTTACATTTATACTATTTTGTTTATCACGCACACTTATATGATTGCTAGATATACTACTAATTATCACCACTCTTACACAAATAAGTTAAGTAATTAGGTCATAATAGGTTAAATAGGAAGGAACTTGGGTATAATATGGATCATGCCCTGAGTAAGGCTGCGCAGAGGCAACATCACAGGTTGCGAGGGACTAATAGGGGCGCGTAGCAACGTGTGCACAGAGTCAAACCACGGACCTCCAGAAACTCATCAAACATCCCCAGGGTGTGGAAACCTAGTTCTGGCACCCTCCCATACTACTTTGGGTGAGACCTCAGTCTACGCTCTATGGAATGTTGCTAAAAGGGCCAGTAGTACTAGGATTTTCTTGGCTAAATCACCTTTGAATCTAGGTCAGGCCCATACAAGCCAACACTTATTTCTTAAGCAATTGTCAAGAAACTAAATTTAGAAACTACATCTCATACTAAAACTTACCCTTTGGGTTGGGTATGTGCAGATGCAAAATTGCAAGTGACAAGAAAATTTAAACTCAAATTTGGTGTCACTATAAACGTTATAGATGAGGTAGAGCTTGATGTTGTACCACTTGACATATGAGGATATTTTTTAGGTAGTCCATATTTGTATGACCAAAAAACCATATTCTATCGTCATGAGAAAAAATATCATATTTTTCAAGATGAATTTGAGTATATTGTTATATCACATCGCAAGAAGATGAACTTATCTCTTGTAAGTGTTGGTCAAATGAAAAGGCTTGTAAATGTTAGTAAGAAATTTATTTTGTTGATGATTAAAGATGAAGATACTACTAAATATGAAGCTTTCACAGGATGTGATTCTAAACTCAAGCATGATTTGGTTGAAGTTGTTAATACTTATGACAAGATATTTCAGGAACCTGAAGGGTTGCCTCCTGAAAGAGGAATCCAACATGAGATTAACTTGCAGTAGGATGCACCACTTCCAAATATTGGCATGAACAAAATGTCAATGTTGGAGAATGCAAAATTCAAGAGCTTCTTGATAAAGGGGGTCATTAGGCATATCACTTCTCGATGTCGGTATCCTATTTTCTTTGTTCCAAAGAAAGATGGTACAAGAAACATGTGTGCGAATTTTAGAGGTTTGAACAAAATCACGGTAAAAATTTTAGAGGTTTGAACAAAATCACGATAAAGAATCATTATCCTCTTCCTCACATTGATGATTTGCTAGATCAGTTAAAGGATGTTGTTTACTTCACTAAGTTAAATTTTAAAATAGGTTATCATCAGATAAGGATTGTTGAAGATGATCTGCTTTCAAGGAAAACAAGGTTTATTTGAATGGTTAGTTATGTTGTTTAGGCTTTTCAATGCACCAACAACATTCATGAGAGTTATGAATGATGTGTTAAGACCATCCCTTGATGATTTTGTCATAGTCTACTTAGATGATATTCTTATTTTTAGTAAGACTTGTGAAGAGCATGTCAAGCATGTGAAACAAGTTTTAGATGTCTTGAAAAAAGGTAAATTGTATTTGAGTTTGTCTAAGTGAGAATTTGTGAAAACCTATTTGGTTTATTTGGGTCATATTATAGGAGGGGGTAAATTAAATATTGTTCCCTCAAAAGTTGATGTTATTGGGAATTGGCCTAAACCCAATAATGTAATAGAAGGAGTTTTTTGGAGCAACCCAATATTGGAGAAAATTAATAGCTAACTTCTCACTCATTGCAGTACCATTACATGTTTTGACAAGTGTGAAGCATCTATTTCAGTGGGGAGGAAAGAAACAAAAAGACTTCGACACATTAAAAGAGTAAATCAGTAGAACACACATTCTAGCACTTCTAGATATTAAGCAACCATTTGAGATTCAAACTGATGCAAATGATTATGCCATGTGAGAAGTTTTGATGTGGAATGATAAGCCTATTTTGTATCATTCTGAAACCTTTACCAATGCAGTAATTAACTATCCAACTTATGATAAATAGATGTATGATTTGGTACAAAGCATGAAGAAATGGAAGCACTATGTGACGGGTAAAGAAATGATTATTCATACTGACCTTCAACCTGACAAAAATCTAGATATATTAGGTGGATGAGATTCCTACAAAAATTTCATTCGATAATCAAGTAAACAAAAGGTAAATACAACAAAGTTTTGATATGTTATCAAGGCCTATTGTTAATGTATCTATTATGCTTAAGCATAACGCAATCATGCATGAAAGTTATATTGAAAAATATGCTCAATATGACAATTTTAAATATGTGTATGTAACTTTGATTCATGGAAATCATGTTAAAGAGTTGGGTTATCATGTTCATAATAAGTTGTTTTATCATCTTGGTAGGTTATGTGTTCCACACGGTGAAAGAGTCAATGTCATAAGAGAATCCCACACTTCTCTTATTGTTGGTCACTTTGGTGTAGGTAAAAGAGTTTCTAAAATTCATAGGTATTGTTATTGGTCTCACATGATTGAAACTATTTCAAGATATGTAAATGGATGTTCCATGTGTGCTGCTAGCAAGCTTAGCAATAGGAAATTGGGTTTGTACACTCCACTTCCTATTCCTTCTCATCCTTGGGAAAGCATTTCTATGGATTTTGTAGGGGGACTACCAATGTCTAGGAAATGTCACAATTATCTATATGTTTTTGTGAATTGTTTTAGCTAAATATGTGTGTTTATGGCATGTAAGAAACATGGTACAACTGAACAAACCATAAATATGTTCTTCCAAAATGTGTGGGTTGACTTTGGGTTTCCAACTTCTATTATTTCTGATCGAGATTCTCATTTTATTGGGAAGTTTTGGTCATGTTTATGGAAACTCATGGACACACTATTGATTAATAGCACCACATTTCATCCACAAAATGATGGTTAGATAAAAGTGGTAAACAAAATAGTAGCGCATCTCTTTCGTGGATATTGTGGTGAGCATCCTAAACTTTGGGATGACCATTTGCATTACCTAGCAAGTATCTCCATTTGAATATCGTTTGGGTTATTTGAAAAATACTCCTTTGGATTTCATCTTTGGTAAAGATATTGCAATAGATGGACATAGTGATGTGGATAAAGCCAAGCATTTCTTTGAAAACATTCATCTAGTGCATCAAAGAGTACAAGATAATTTTGAGAAAAGCAAAGTGAATTATAAAGCAAGGCATGACAAGCATCGGGTTGATCATGATTTCCAAGTGGGATATCAAGTTTGGTTTTATATCAAAAAGGAAATACTTGAAGGTGAATGTAAAAAGCTCAAGCCAATCAGATATGGTCCTTTCAAAAAATTTGAGAAGATTGGTAACAATGCTTTTCGATTAGATTTTCCACCTTATATGCAAATTTATTCTATTTTGAATGTGGAGAACTTGAGATTGTATGAGCCTCCAATGATTGATCAATGATGATCATGAAGAGAATGTTTAGATTCCATCTATTGAATATTTTTCACCTGAATACTTAGATGAGTTGTAAGAAGACTCAATTCTTGAAATGAGAATTAGGAATTCACGAAGAGGCAATGTGTAGTATTTTAAGTGGGGCTCAAAGGTACCAATACAAGTAAAGAAAGGTGGATTTAGATTGAGAAAGTGAGGGAGTTGTTCTCTCACTTATTTTCTAAGAAAAAATAGACTTTTGGTGGTCCAAAAACTTACAGTGGGGAGGAATGATCCAGGGGATAAAAATTATGCTAAAGAAGTGCTCAAAATTGCTCAAAACTAGTTCCAAATAATAAATATCATCATTTTGATTCCAACGATACTTGAATCGCCTCAGTCTGACACCATATGTGAAATTTATCACATTTTGAAGTTTTTGGAAAACAACTAAAAATTCAACTTGCAGGGTTGATTGGGTTGCTGACTGGGCAAGTCATACAATGACATGGAGTTGATGTGAGCATGTTGATTGGGTGGTATGGATGAAAATGGATCAATTTGAGATTGACAAGTGGCATCATGTGATTGGGTGTTGAGTTTGTGGTTGGGCCAACCATAAGCCACCACATGGCCTAATGGGAGGCCACTATGTGGCCCTATGAGAGGCCACCACATGGCTTGGTGTGATTGGAAATTTTTTTGTTAAGGGTTCGACCAACCCCAGTTAGGGTTGACCCCTCGAACTCTGGTAGAATAGTTTAATGATTTACTAATGGAGCACACTATTGGTTCTTGATTTATAATGGGTGACAATTATTTTTAATGTGGAATAGACCGATGGTTTGGGGGGGGGGGCACAACCGGCCTTGGCCTTGGGTCATATTAAATGTTACGTGACCATAAAATAGTTCCAATGTGTAGGGGGTAGGAAGTTAGCCCAGCCCTCATTCCCATACTCTCAGTTGTAATCATGGGCATAAACATTGGAGGAGGGCTAGTGAATGGTGACTAGACCATGCCCACATGGCCCACACATGACCAAGAGTAGCAGAGATGGTAGGCGCATGGCCTCTAGCTTGTGCCCCTAGCCACATGACTTCCATAAGACCGATTAAAAGGGTGGAAGTTAGGCCGCAGATTCCCAAATATCTACTCAAAAAAACACACCAATTTCGACGAAATTTTTTTTGTCCCCATACCATATTATCACCTCAAAAATATGCCAAAGGAGTAAAATGTTGCCATTTTGGTGAATTTGTAGGACAAATAACAAAGAAATGGAGAATGAGGCCTAACTTGGCTATTTTTCAACCTTTTTAATCTCAAGAAGAGCCTACACAGGGTTTTTTTAGTGTTTTGAACACAATCACAACATTATTTTTGTGATTTGAGCATTACATGTTGATGTAATTGACATTTTGAGCATATAATTTAAAGGGCCAACACTGGAAGCTGGACCCTGAGATCTAGCCCAGGAGGGGTGAACTCCATCATCAAATTGTTGTTTTGTGATGCTACATGTTGTCTATTTTTTTCTGTTTTAAATTTGCAAAACATAACTAAAATTATTGATTTTATGTTTTTTTCAATTTCGATCCATTTCCCACAAGACATAAACTAGATTGCAAACTTTTTTCAAGAAAACTTCAATTTTTAATTACAGATCACACAATCCCATCTTGAATATTTCTTTGTTTTGGTTCCAATGATATATTACACTAAGGATTTCCACCAAATATTCTTCTTCCAACAACACCTTTATTTTTTTAAAATAAAATATGTTGATTATAACCTCATTTTACAGAAATTGTCAGAATGCAATGGAACCAAGAATAATCTATGCAGAACTCACCCCAATGATGAAATACAGTGAACGACCCCCATCTCCCCCCATAAAACACTTTAGAACCCCTCCAAGACCTCTGATGATGTAATTTGGATCTTGTGACCTAGCTCTCACACTCCTTGGAAATACATCTTACCTAATTATAAAGGAAACTGAAAATGAGGACATTAAGGAGAAGAGTCTAATGAAAACTTATATACAAAGCATCCAAAGAATTTTTTCAATAGAGAGAGAAAATTAGCAATCTAGAAAAGGAAAAGGACACAATAAGAAGGAGAAATGAAAGTTTTAATTCAAAATATAGATGAAACAACTTCAAGCGAGCCTTCTTTCAGGGAACTTCTACCATCAAAATCTATAGGCCAAGAATATACATCAAGAATGTCACCTTTAGCCTCAAGAAGGAAAGAAAATGTATATTTATAGTTCATGGAAATAGAGAATAAAAATATTAAAATTAAACATGATCCATATTCAAAAAGTTGGAAGCGAGGCTTGGGTTCATCTCAGACTAGGTTACTATCTACCTTGGACTATGAAAAGGGATAGTTAAATATGGATATATTAGAGCCAAAAGTTTAAATAAATAGAATAGTAGAATAATAAAAGCAACAAATCGTATCACAGATTTAAATAGAATACAATTGGTTGATCAAATGGAACTACATAGGAAAATTGGTGAAATGATCTTTAGAAGCCTTACAAGAATGCTTGAATGTATTTAAAGTTTATAATATGGTTCACATGTCACTAATCAGCCAAAGTAGGAGAAAATTTCTACTAGAACTAGGTATATGAAGGTAAATGAATTGGAGCAATTGATCATCAAGTAGGGGGAGAACTAAAAGATGCAACCTCAAAAAAAATGTATATTTTTATACAAATTTAGAAAAGGAACAAAACTAAATTCTATATATGCTGAAACAATTTAGTAAGATAAGCCTTTTGACTTATTAGAAAATAAAAAACTAAGAAATTTACATGAGCACTTTCAAAGTTAAGGGTGATAATAACAACTTAATTTTTCTTTCTTTCCTTTTTTTTCTAGACCTTCTTCCATAAGTTTGGATCTACTAGAACCATTTCCAATTCGCTTCCTATTAACATAAGTGGGATTTCTTTTTCCAAACCTAATATCCTAAAAGCATGAGCTCTCTTTGTATCCCTAGTCCCATTTTATTTGTGTGCCTCATTTTTTTGTTATTCTGGTGCGTGGATATATTCTGATTCAGTAGCATTCTATATGTGGGTTGTGCTTCCATTATGGACTGAAGCATATCATATTTCTTGGTTTGGTGGGTTCTCCACTGTTTCTTATTCTTCTTCTGAGAAGTAAGGATCAAAAGGTTGCAATCCTTTTATTTTGCAGGCTTTCCCCTTTTTCCTTTTTGGGCTCTCTTTTTCTTGTGGGTATGTGTTATGCAAGTGTCCTATTTGGTAATAGATTTTACATTGGAATGTTGTATTTTCATACCTAGAAATTGGGTCCAATAAGTGTTTTTATGTTTTAACTGAATGTGATCCAGAAGACCTTTACTGAGGTATATTTCTACACAGATTCTAGCAAACGTAAAAATAACTTTCTCTAGTCTTTTAAGGTTTACAATTTTTAATGTTCCTAGGGTGTTTCCAATTTCCTCTAGAACCTTGTGGTGCCAGAATGGAAGGGGGTGATTTGGTAGGTTCATCCATACCGACATTATTGAGACCACAATTTTTGTGGCATGAAAATTTGGGAACCAAGGGGTGATGGAGTGCCCAACTCTTTCCTAAAACTATGATCCATCATTCAATACTTTCTCTAGATCTTCCTAAGTATTTATTGAATAATAAAGAAACCCTTGGAGCATAGGTAAATATCACAATTGGGGGTCTAAGTAGAAAATGCCAACTTGTGTAAAGCGTCACATTTAGGACAATTTTTTTTTAACCTCTAGATCACAGACCTAGATTGGAGAGAAGAAAAAATATGGTTTACCTTTGATAAGTTAACCTCCATGGTAGACAATTTTTTCATTTGTTCTACAATGTAAGGTTTTGGGTTGTACTAAGGTACATTCATTAGATCATATCCCTTTTCTTGTGTTTCATCCTTGTAGAAGGAAAAACTGCCATGGTATTTAGATCCCAAATCACGTACATGCAACCTTGGGTTGAAGGTTATGATATATTTTCTTGAAATGCGGTAGTCCTTCATATAAGAGAAATCATGAAACATCTTTTCCTTCAAAAAAAAGACATTGTGTCTTTGCTGATAACCATCATACTCTCTATAAATTGCTTCAAATTTTTCACTAAGTCCAAATCTATGATCCCAAAGAGGGAAAACTTCCCATTTAGATTCTTGGTGATGATTTGAAAGTCCTCTTGTTTCAACTCTTCCTTTCCTTCATCCCACTTATATTGATTTGAATCGGGGGGAGGGAGGATCTCCTTTTAAATTTGAGCCATGCATGATGATGGGTGATTGCTCCATCACAACCTTGCTTCCATCCCACCCAGATCTATAAGGATGGTGGAATTATCCTTGTATCATTTTTCCAAGAAAGGAGAAACAAGGGATGTAAGCACATAGATATAATATTTTGTTCTAATAGGACTGAAGAGAAGGGAATGGGATTTCTACATCTGGGTCAGAAGCAAATAAAGGTTTAGGAAAAATAGTTTATATATCTCATAATATACCCATACAGATCAAGACGTCAAGGATTCATCCCCTACTAGGCTTAAGATAAACCATTTCACACTCAACAGGGAGAATAAAATATGGACAAGGTGATCTCCCATCAACCACTGTCTCCAACCCCACCATTTTGTCGATTGAGATCTCTGGAACATTGTCGAAACTTGAGAAAATAACTAATGAAAAATATTCACAAAACATGATGATCAATCATTGACCATCATCATAGATAGTGTTGAGTTCTTCATCATCTTTATGAAATAGACCCCTGCTTCACATCTTGAGCGCATTTTCGTAGGTAGTGCATGGTGAAAACCACATATGGTCAAAACCCTAATACTTCAAGTGAGATTCATCTCTCCATCAATGCAATCCCTAATTAAATCAAGAGACACATATATTCAACTATTGAGAAGGAAATTTAAATTTCCCAACATAGAGCATGTGCAAACACCCAATTTGAAGGAAGTTGTTGAAACAACAATATTGTAGCTTGTTGACTTTAATGTAAAAATACGCAAAAGCTATTTGTTATAATAATTTATTTATATAAACAAAATGTACAAGAGATGATGAATTTTACAACGAAGCCTTGCTTATATACCTAGGTAAGTATCCTTTCATGATTGTGCATGTATTTTAGAAATTCCTTTTCACTTAACTAATGACTACTTAACATAATCATTACTTAATTATTTAGTATTTACATTTATTTATATTTATTTAATTTATATTCGTAACATTGCCCCTTCCTTCAAAAGCGTCCTCAAAGCTTAACATTGACAGTTTTCTTCACCTTAATCTCAAACAATTGTCTTCACTTTGTTCACGTCATTTTTATTAATGTGACTGGTCACTTGGTACCTCAACATGTATATTTCGCAGGTGATATTATTCTGGAACCATGGGTTTTTTTTTTTTTTTAGCTCAACCCCATTTTTTATTTTAAATATCTCCATTTTTTTATAAGTTGAATCTCTGAGTCCACAGTAATTGTCCTGATGATGGATCCATGTTGGGATTTGAAATGTTGAAAAGTATGAATATTACTGTGGATACTCTAAGATTCAATTTAAAAGAAATGAACCACAAATGCATGATCTCCATTTTATTTTAATCAAATTAATTAATTTGTATCTATATAAAAATTGTATGGTGTATAACTAATATCTATATATTAGCGTTAATATCATGATCCCTTATGATGTTATGTTCACCTATAGGTCAACCATATACATATACCACCAGGGATCATGATTTTAAAAAATGTGACCATCATAAAAAAACATGACGTATGGGAAACCCAACAATAGGGATTTACGTAGAATGATGGTGTCACATGGTAACGTGGCCGATGAGTTGACTATTGTGAATGAAACATTGAACAACAGAGTGGGATTGGGATAGAAAACCAGTGTAATCGTGTAGTTGAGAGGAAGTGTTTTCGGATTGTGTGTAGCATGTTAGATGGTCGCGTCGGGTTTGCGGATAGTGGTTGTGTAGCAGAGTATGTATTTAAGCAAAATGATGGTGTCAAATAGCAAAGTGGTCGATGAATTGACTGTTGTGAATGCAACATTGAACATTGGATCAGGGTTGGGACAACAAACCAATGTAATCGTGTAGTTCATCGGAAGTGTTTGCAGACTGTGTGGGCACGACAATGTGTAGATAGGATGTTGTCAGCCGCGGACTTGGAGGTGTCGATGAGTGATAAAAATGAAACAAGTTGATTACTGGTTGAAGTTGGGCGATTTCCACCTTGATCCATATGGAATGTTGGGCAAAGAAATGTTTCAAGCAGGTCGCATTAATAAACATCAAAAACACGTCTTATGAGACTCTGCCCGTCACTGTTATTAACTGTTACCGAATGCTAAAATAATGAAATGTTGCAATTTTCCAAATGGATAGAGTGTATATCACATAAAAAAATTTTAATGCTAATATACAGATAATAGTTCAATACACCATACAATTTTTATATAATTACAAATTAATTAATTAATTTATATAACTTAATTAATTTGGGATTATATTTTAAAAAAATAAAGATATTTAAAATAATAAAGATATTAAAAAAAAGGGGGTCGACTAAAAAAAAACATAATTCCAAAATAATATCACCAATGAATTATACATGTTGAGGTACCAAGTGACTAGTCACATTATCAAAAATAACGTGAGCAAAGTGAAGGCAATTGTTTGAAATTAAGGTGAAGAAAATTGTCAATGTTAAGCTTTGAGGACAAAGCTTTCGAAGGAAGGGGCAATGTTATGAATATAAATTATATAAAATTAAATAAGTGTAAATAAATGTAAATACTAAATAATCAAGTAATGATTATGTTAAGTAGTCATTAGTTAAGTGAAAAGGCATGTCTAAATGACATTTCTCAATCAGGAAAGGACACCTGCCTAGGTATATAAGCAGTGCCTCATTGTAACATTCATCATCATTTTGATCATGGTTTTCTTCCTTATCTTTGCCATAATCCACTTTTTATTTTTCAAGTATGTCATCTTCATAATTATCTTCAAAAATATCTTCTTCTTCTTCTTTTTCCACATTTTTCTCTTCATCATCATCAATGTGTTTTTTAGCATCTTCCTCATTGTTATGTTCATCTTCTTGTTTCTCAAGATAGTCCTCATCCACGTAATCTTTATCTAGATCCTCATCTTGATCTATATCAACCTCATTGGAATCATCATCTTGATCTTTTTCTTTTTCTCTTGCTTCACCATTGTTATCATCTTCCTTATTATTGATTTCCTTTAGATGTGCTTTAACTTCTACATACCATTTTTTCCGTTGTTGAAGCTTTTCTTGAATTTTACTAAATTTCTCAATGCATTTAGGGTGAAAACTTAACTACATATTGTGTGGCGAACAACATTCAAGGACTCACATGGTTATATTGTGTTGTGGATAACTTTCAAAGTCTTGTATGGCTCTAATACCACTGAAACAACAATACTATAGCTTGTTGACTTCAATGGAAAAATACACAAAAGGTATTTATAATATATATATATATATATATACAAGAGATGATGAATGTTACAATGAGGCCCTGCTTATATACCTAGGCATGTGTCCTTTCATGATTGGACATGTCTTTTAGAGATGTGTTTTCACTTAACTAATGACTACTTAACATAATTATTACTTGATTATTTAGTATTTACATTTATTTAATTTTATATAATTTATATTCGTAACAATTGTTGTTAGACATAAAACAACCCCTCTTTTGTTTTAATTTTTTTAAAAATAGGGACCCTTTATTTTATTTTTTAATTTCTTATATTTTCTAAAAAAACCATATTTATCATTGTTATACTTAGAAAAAAAATTATTCAATAATAAATAGTTCATGTCAAAGGTCAGAGGTCATAAACATTGAAATCTTTTCAAATTTACTCTGACCCCCAACTCCTGACCTCCCAAACGTCCCAACTTCCATATCTCGTGAGATGTGTATCAATTTACGATAACTCTTGACCTCTCAATACTTATGAATTTTGGATTGTGTGAGTTGCATATTGATTTCTAATAGGTTTGGACCTCCCAACTCCCAAGTTCCTAACTATTTAGATAACCTTGAGTCGAGACCTCGCGACTATCTTATGCATTAATTTTGATTTTTACATGATTTTTTTTCATTATTTTTTCATTTTGTTTTATTTTACATCAACACCAGAGGTTGGGAAGTCCACAAATCAGTGTTTAGTAAGTTTTAATAGAAAAATAAAACTATGACCTTGAAACTACTTGAGTACAACATTGTTTTACGAGAAATTTAACTATTAGATTTCATTTCAAGTTTAATGGACATTAATGAACCAATATGCATTTTTTAGATTTTATTTATTCAGCATGAGTTTTTATTATTTCATCATTGTTTCTCCCAAGAAGTTGTTAAGTGCCCAAAATTTGAGTTTTTCGCATTAAAATTTCTCAAACTTGTCATGAACAAAATTCTTGTTTTTCTATAAAAATGACAATAAAATTCCATCAAGTTTGCTCTCTACTGGTTAGTATGAAGTTTGTTTTAAACTAGTTTTTAAAATTGCTCAGTTTTTTTGTTTGATTATGTTATTACTTCTTCTACTCTGTTACAAGTTATCTAAAAATGGTTAAAAATAGAAAAACACAGGCTTCCAGATATGAAGTTTAGGAAATCAAAATGAAAATGGAAATAGCAGAAGCCCTAGGACTTGAAGATACTAATTTGGATCATTCATTTCAAATACTACCTACAAAATTCAATATGTAGGTAAGGGACCATGGGAATGAAATTTTAGTTTCTTTGAAGAAATAAAAATGGATATAATCAGAAAGTTCAGATGATGACTCTTCTTCACTTTGAGGCTAATAGAAAAACTAAATTGCATAGAATTGCAGCTAGACCCTACATTTTTCATTACTATGATATGGTAAGTTCGATTTTGACGCATGCTCATATTCCAACTTGTTCCATTTTTTACCTAGTCAAAATGTGGTTTCATCCTATAAGCATGAGGTCCTTAGTAATATATATAAGTTAAATCCTCCTGAAATTCTTCTTAACAAAGAATTTTTAGATGAATCCCAAGATAATTTCCTAAAAAACAATAATAAGGATTATAACCTAGTTGTTAAAGAATAGCTCCATGATCCTGAAAGATGCAAATTGAAAACAAGGAAGGATCTCCCAGTAGCAATCTTCAAACCCCCTTTCAGATATATAGTTAAGATTACTTCTCGACTATATGGAGAAACTAATCCAAAACATTGTAAATTTGAATGTGTTTCTCTTATTTATTACATTCACAAACAATCAAAGAGCTTCTATTGGGAAGATATTCTATTTCAAAATATGTTAGAAGCCATTAAAATATCTATAGATTCTCCTCCTATATTTGAAAAATGTTTTTATATATCTTCTTATCTCATGGACAATGTCATGGCCTCAATTCCATTTCCGTTAACGGAGTTAATCTATTCTTTCAATCATCAATAACCATACAAGGTTATATGGTTATCTTATGGGAAAGACACATTAAACAACACTTACATGATATTTGCAACAACATCATGATTCCTTTGCATGAGGTTTTATTTGGAGAAACTCCCCCTAGAATCAATAAATATCTTCAGGAAGCCCTATTTGAAAACAGTGATTGGTTTGTTGAAGAAAAGTTTTCCTCTACTAGGATATATGGAAGTGAGGTAGGACCTCATGTTCTAACAAGATATATTCTTGATATGCTAGTTGTTAGAGAAATAGCCAATCATACAGCACTTCATCATCAAGCCAACATGTTGTATAAAATGAAAATAAATATATGTCCTAGATTTCCTATTAAAGTTGGTCTAATTATATTGAAATATATGGGACATGTTGTGGTTGAAGTAGAGAAATTGTAGAAAATTTGGCTTCATTCTTTGCCATTTTTTAGATATGACCCTAAAAATGTTATCATCAACCATCACAAATAAGTAAACTTGTCAAAATATTTTCAACATCAACAACGTTTGTATGATTATGTTTTATTCATGCTAATAAGTTTGACCAAGTAGTTGAAAGAGAAAAATTCATGGATGCTAAAGAGAAGGAGAAGGTTGAAAAGTAGAGAGGATACTTATGATTTGTATCTTAAACAAATGAGTTTGTATATTTCAAATCCTCCTGAAAAATTAAAATTATCTAAAAATCTGACTTTCTGATTACTGATATTTTTCAAAAACTTCTTCTCCATTTATGATAGAGAAAAGGGTTCAAGTATCAAAATATCCACTTTCTTTTGATATTTCTTCATTATTATCATCTTATGTTTCATCTAGTGTAGTTCAAAAATAAAAGGAAGACAATGAGCAAAACAAAGCAAAAAAACCTCAAGAGCAACATGTTTCAATGGAATATAATATGGCAATCGATGTTTAGTCACCTAACAAACTAGATCAACCAGAAATTTCTATTGGCATGGGTGTTTCAAAAGAAGAAACTATTCAAAAATTAGTTGAAGCCCAACAAAGTATTAAAATTATTGTCAAAGGCATCAAAAAAGAATATCAACAAAGTTCTATGGAAATCACCCCATAAATTCATAAAATTTAGAAGGAGACAACTTGATATGTTTCATTGACTCCTAGATAATCAATGTAGATTTCAAAAGATTGGTCTCTAGGCATTTCATTGACTCCTGTTTCAAGAAAAATTCCAATTGCTTCTTCTATTTTTAAACCATTATTTTAAGTTGAAACAATTCCTTCTTTAAGTGAATATTATTTCAACTCTCAGACCAAATCATTGGTAAAAAGGACTAAACAAAAGAAACATGATGATTTTGCTGGAATTGTTATAGAACTGAGTCGGAAAGCTTCAAGTGATCATTATGAAAAAGATAAAGAATCAACTCGAGTCCTTGAAGCCTTCATGAATTATACTCAACATTACGTTAATAATATTTATGATATGTATGTTAAACTTTTGGATAAAATTAAAGGCTAAACTCGAAAGAAACAAAATTTTCAATGAAGAAGAATGGAAAAAACATTCCACTATGCTTAGAGAATAATTTTCTTTTACTATTCAATAGATAGAGAAAAATAATCATTTTGATCATTCAAATTTGTAACAGTCTCGAAAACTAAGTTGAATGATTTGAATAATCAACATACTAAGGATACTGAGGATTTGAAGAAAGCTCAAGAAAATCAAATTTCAGTTTTCAAAAAGGAATATGAATCCTTGTAGAAACAGTTAAAACAAAGCCAAGAAATTGTTGCACTTATTAATTTCCTGAAAGAATAGCCTCTAGAGATAAATCAAAGGTTAAAGAGAGTTCAATTGAAAATTTACAAACATATGGATAAAATCTATATGTTCTTCATAGAGATATTCTCTTACTGACATAGTTGAATCACTAATGGGGAAGGACAACATGATAGATAATAAATTTGTTTATATTGTTGATTGTGAAAAGTAATTCAGTCCTTGAGAATATTGTGAATTCTCTAATAAAGACAGAAAACTTATGATTGCTTCATTAAATCAAAGATATTCAAACAATAAAGAGACTAAAGAACGAATTTAAGATGTAGTAAATCTTTGTGACTTTGTTTTGGATTTAGGCTTGGATATTATAGAATAATTTGATATGCCTCAACCAAAACCTCTCAGGGAAGTAGTTCCATTAGGACTTACTGAATAAGAAGTTGAAGATAAGATAGCAACAAATGAGAAAGAGTTTAAGGAAATTGGTACATGGAATGAACAGGTTTTTTTGAAATTTCTACAACTTCCTCTACAGCAAATTAAATTAATTTCTAAATTTTCAACAAAATATAACCACAAAAAGAGGCATATTGAAATTATGCTATCTAGGTGTCAGTTCAATATTGACAAATTTGCACCATTTTATCTTCAATAGATTCATGAATTTTTTTTGGAATGTGTTGTGTACATCCAAAAAAATTCTCCTAAAAAAATGTTAGTTGAATTAAATTCAACTTCTCAAATTTAGGAAGAAGGTTGAAATGCTTGCTTACCTAATTCAAGGAAGAAGATATTATGATTAGATAAGATTTATGTTTTAGTATTATCTTTAGTTGAGAAAAAAATTAAATATTTTCTATATTTAAGCTCAAAATGGATTTGATCTTATTTACTTTTATTATTTATACCACCCATTACATTGGTGTATGGGTCATTTTTTTTTTAAATGTAAGACTTTGATTTTGTAATGATTACTTTGATATTAAAGTTATGAAGACCATTTCAAATTTTGATGAGTTCTTGCAGTTATGAGCTTGATATCTTGTGATCTATTTAATTAATTAATATGAACTTATGGTATTTCTCTTCTTTCATTTACATATCAAATTATGTGGAATATTAAATTGTGTTAGTGATTATTTCTTTTGAAATAACTTATCATATATTATTGTTGGAAATACTTAATATTTCATATTTATTATTTGTTTTCATTTATCGACATTAATTTCGATATTCAAAATAGAGTTATATGGGTTTCTCTCATTTCTATAATAGATTTATTCATGTTATTTAATTCTAGTTAATTTCATGTCGTCAAAATATAAAATCTTAATATATAATGGCAGAAGTGTCCTTAGACACATAATTTTATTAATTAGAAAAAAATAATTACATAATTGATTTTACAAGAGTTTACACCCGAACAACCAAACACTCTTGCAATGACCTATTTATAAGCTCCATGTCCTAACTACCTTTAATTATGGATCACTTATTAAATAACAAGTGTCCATTTACATTAAATGTTATTCAAACCAACTAGCTAACTAATCTCCTAAAATAGAGCCTAAGATACGACACATTTGGAGAGTCATATCTTGTTACAGCAATATACTAATCCTAATTGTCTCCATTAAATAATT
>APFE030274049.1:0-13627 GCA_000404065.3 Pinus taeda | reverse complement strand
AATAAATTATTTTTGGATCATCTAACATTCCCCCCTATGATCCAAAGATACATTACAACAGATACCAAGTTCATCCTTAAACTTAGTAAATTTTATTCTGCCAAGCGGTTTCATGAAAATGTCGGAGATCTGATCTTCGGAAGGACAATAAACTGGCTTGAGGACATCTTTGGCAATGAGAGATCTGATATGATGATACTTTGTGTCCACATGCTTTGTCTTTGAATGAAAGACTAGGTTCTTGGCAAGTATGATGACTGATTGGCTGTCAATGAATAATGATGTAGCTTCTGCCTGAGAAATGCCCAAGTCCTGCAAAATTTTGTGCAACCAAACAATTTCACATGCTGCTTCCCATGATGAAATGTACTCTGCTTCTGTTGAAGAAGTGGCCACTGTAGCTTGTTTCTTACAACTCCAAGATACTGCTGCTGACCCCATATTCATTAAATAACCTAATGTTGATGCTCGATCATCAATACTCCCAGCAAAGTCGGCATCGGAATATCCACCAAGTATAAAATTTTTAGTATTTGTGTAAAGAAGACCAAAATCTTTTGTTCCTTGGATATATCGAAGAACTCTTTTGGCTGGATTCCAGTGGTTGTCTCGTGGTTCCTGCATAAAACGTGAAAGAATATTGGCTGCATAAGATAAATCAGGACGGGTATTTGTCAAATAAATCAAGCTGCTAATCAATTGTCTGTAAGTTGTACTGTCCACCTTCCCCCCCTTCAAATTTTGAAAGTTTCAAGTTTTGCTCCATGGGGGTGAGAATGGGCTTGCAATCTTGCATGCCAAATCGCTGAAGAACCTCTGCTTCATACTTACTCTGAGAAATGAAAATATGATGTGGACGTTGGAAGACTTCAACTCCAAGATAGTAGTGAAGTAATCCCAAATCTGTCATCTTAAAACCTGCATGTAACTCCTTTTTCACTTGTGCAAGATGATCATCATAGTTGCCAGTAATGATCAAATCATCTACATACATAACAAGAATGACTAGATATTTTCCCTGTTGTTGCACATACAAAGTATCATCAGATTCACTTCTTTGAAAACTAACTTTCTTAAGGTATTCATCCATCTTTGCAGACCAAGCTCGGGGAGCTTGTTTTAATCCATATAAAGCCTTAATCAATTTGCAAACTTTATGTTCTTGTCCTTCAACTTCAAAACCTGGTGGTTGGGTCATATACACTTCCTCCTGTAAATCCCCATTGAGAAAAGCACTTTTCACATCTATTTGATGAAATTTCCATCCTTTTTGAGTGGCCAATGCAAGTGTTAATCGGATGGTGTTCCATTTAGCTGTAGGAGCAAAAGTTTCCTCATAATCAATGCCTTCCTGCTGCGCAAAACCTTTTGTGACAAGTCGTGCTTTATACTTTTCAAGTTCTCCTTTTTTATTATACTTAATTCTGTAAACCCATTTGCATCCTATGGGTTTAACATTTGCTGGACAATCAACAAGTTTCCAAGTGTTGTTTTCAATTACTGCCTGATTTTCTTCAACAATAGCTTGTTGCCATTCTTGATGTTTTACTACTTCTTTGTATGTGGAAGGTTCAGTAAAATCATTTGCTATTAAGGCAAAATTGCCTTCACTTCTATGTGCCCTTCGAGTGCCTGTTTTATTCTGCTCATCAGGCTTTACATCTTTCAAAAGTTGAACTGCCCATTTTGGTAGTTGGTGCTCACTTGTTTACGCTAAAGTCTCCATCATTGTAAAGAGGATTAATATAAACTGATGTTCGTTGTTCAGGTGAAGAGTGTGGAGAATCACTGTTAGAAGAACTGTTGCTGCTTGGAGATGCGGATGAACTACTAGAAGACCCAGATGATGTTGTTGATGTAGATGGACTGGATGACTCATCTTCAGAGGAAGGAAAATCAAGTTCATACCAATTTGGTGAAGTTGGTTGACTTTTCATTTTTCCATTTCTTTTACTTTCTTTAGTTTCTTACTTGTGAAGAAGATTTTCAATTTCTTCAGCAATCTTACTCTCAGTTTCATCAAAAATGACATCCCTGCTCACAATGAATTTTCCATTGGTCAAAAGATGATACCCTTTCTTCTCATCAGAATACCCAATCATTGTGCATTTTAAACTTCGTGAGTCAAGCTTAGTTCGTTTTTCTTTCAGAACTAAGGCATAACAAACTGACCCAAAAACTCTAAGATGTTTAACTCGAGGTTTGAAACCAAACCAAGCTTCATAAGGTGTGATTCTGTCTAAAGAAGCAGTTGGAGATCTGTTTCTTAAGTATACAGCTGTACGAATTGCTTCCGCCCAATATGTTGGACTTAACCTCTTGAAATTTAACATGGATCGCGCCATTCCTAACAAAGTGCGATTCATTCTTTCGACTACTCCATTTTGCTGTGGAGTGTAAACATTAGTAAGATGTCATCTTATGCCATTTTCACTACAATAAGTTTTGAATTCATTTGAAGTGAATTCTCCCCCATTATCTGTCCTGAGAGTACCTATATTTTCTTTGACTTCATTTTCAACAAGTAGGCGAAAATTTTTAAACTTATCAAATGCTTTTGACTTGTTTTTCAAAAAATAAACCCAAGTCATTCTGCTGAAATCATCAATGAATAGTAAGAGATATTTGCATCCACCAAAGGAAGTTTGTAGTGGTCCACAAACATAACTGTGAACTAGTTGTAGCCACCTGTTTGCACGCCATGAACCTGTTGGAAAACTTTCTCGATTTTGTTTGCCATAAATGCAAGCTTCAAATTTTGCATTTTCCCTTTTGAAAGTGGAAAGTCCTTTAACCATTCCTTGTTTCTGCAATTGAGAAAGACTCTCAAAATTCAAATGTCCATATCTTACATGCCATAGTCTTATAGGTGAAATACCTGTAGTCACTGCCCATGCAAAATCAGAATGTCGTGGAATAACTGTCCCTTTCATCCGTAACAGTTTTCCATCTTCACTACCTATCATGACTGTTTTCAAGTTTTGTTTCACTGAATTAATCTTCACTAAACCATCTTCCATAATCACCTGATGTCCTGCTTGTCGAATCGTGACTAAAGAGAGCAAATTTTTCTTAAAACTGGGTACATACCATACATTGGAAATCATTTTTTCTCCAATGCCAGGGAGAAAATTTTTTACTACTCCTTTTCCATAAGGAGTATGTTTTGTATCATCAACAAGAAAAATGGAATTAAGTTGGCAATCTTGAAAATTCCAGAAAAAATCACGTCGACAAGTCATGTGTTGAGTTGCCCCGGAATCCAAGATCCAGGCATCTTCATAGTCACTTCTAAGGTGGGATGAAATTTGTGATGTTGGCGAGGAAGTAAAAACATATTCTGAGTTATCTTCATCTTGATCATTTGCAAATTGTGCTGAATGCTGCTGAAACTTGGGAATTTTATTAAGTGAAGTTCGACAATCTTCAGCATAATTGGCCAACTTTGTTACATCTTCGACACACAATTTGACTTAAGTCTCTTCCTCTTCCTGAAGATTGTCCTCTGCCTCTGCGTTGACTTCTATGTTGAGATTGTCCTCTACCTTGATTATTATTTCCTTGTCCTTGAAAATTGCCTCTGTCTTGATTGTATCCTCTGGTTTGAAAATTATTTCTTCCTCCTCTGTTAAAATTGTTTCCTCTACTTTGACTTCGACCTCAATTATGTGGTGCTTGATTTTGATTCCCTCTGCCTCTGCCTCAAGAACTGTCTGCTGATGACTTACTAGTGCTGGCCTCTGTGAGAAAAACATCTTCACCAACTTTCTTCTTCTTCCCAAAAGTTTTATCATGTTGAGTCAACATTTCACAGAGTTCACCAACTTTGGGAGTTTTTCTCTAATTCCCAGTTACTTGTTAGAGTCTTCCAAAGAAATCCCACTCCAATTGTATGAAGGAGGAAAGCCAGCAATTACAAATTTGGACCATAAAGCTATCATCAATTTGCGGGGGAAAACCAGCATTATAAAATTTCCTATGTCTCTAAAATATTCTTAATCTTGAGATATATTCAAGAACATCACCGCCATTCAGTTAAGTTGTTGTTGCAACAATTTTAATTGTAGATCAACTTTCTTTGATTCAGGCTGAGTATCAAAGAGGTCTTTAAAAGTTGTCAAGGCAGACCATGCATCTGTAGCATTTTCTATATGGACATACATTTCATCATTCACAGAAGATTTAATAAGAGCTAAGGCTTTAGCATTATTGATTTCCCATTTTGCTAGTGGAGCTGCATCTGTGGGTTTATTTGGCTTAACATCTCCATCACATATTCCCTGCCATAATTCATTGTAAATGAGAGTGCTTTCGATGAGACGATGCCATGTTTTATAAGATTTTGTCCTCAGACACATAATTTTATTAATCAGAAAAAATAATTACATAATTGATTTTGCAAGAGTTTACACTCGAACAACAAAACACTCTTAAGCTCCATGTCCTAACTACCTCTAATTATGGATCACTTATTAAATAACAAGTGTCCATTTACATTAAATGCTATTCAAACCAACTAGCTAACTAATCTCCCTAAAATAGAGCCTAAGATACGGGGACACATTTAAAGGAGAGTCATATCTTTTACAAAAATAATACTAATTCATTGTCTCCATCAAATAATAATCATTTCTAGAATAATAATTATTATTTAATTTCTTAGATTAATAATTATTTTATTTCAATTTTATAACCTATGATAATAAATTATTTTTGGATCATCTAACACAATAGAGGTGAGTTTTTCTATTGTTCTTATCATTAGTTTTATTTTTGAATCTTTGCGAACTCTGGGTATGAATTTAATCTACAACCCTTTGAAATGTGTGGATTAAGATTTAATTTAAAGGTTAGCAAAGTGTGGATTTAAATTTATTTTATAATTTGGCGAATTCTGGATTTAAATTTAATTTAAAGTTTCATAGGCTGGATTTTGTTTCATGCCTGCCGTGGCATTTAAGTAGGAACACTTGCATTTAAATTTAGATTTTCATTATATTTTTTAGTCTTTTTGGCAATGTATTTGAATTGAATCATTTGTTGTCGTTTAGTTTTCAAATGATACAGTACACAAACTTTCTACCTTTAAATGTGTTTACATTGGTCACTTTCATGTCTTTAGAGATGTACAATGGTCATGTTAACCTTCATGTGGGAGTTATTTATAGGAGGAACTTGATTTCACGAGTCAGATGATATGCATTGTCTCTGGTTTGAAGCTTGTGTTTCTGTATAAATTGATTTCCACTGTAGTCTAAAATTTTGATTCCTGTTGTTTTCAAGCCAAAATTGTGGCTTCCTTATAGGAAAATCCTTAATATTTTCCCTTAGACCCATTCCATTATTGTGCCATCTCAACATAGTGAAGAAGAAATAGAAATTAAGTGCGCCCTTGCCACTCAGATCTAGTCAATGATATTGACTCACCATCCTATTTGTGGTATAAGGAGATGAACGTTAATTAATTATTATACCTTTATGAGTTTTTTATTGGTCTAAATTTGTACAAACAATTTTGATTCATATTTTCTAATTTTATTACAAAATTTTAAAACATTTATAGTTTAAAATTTAATTTTAAACATATAAATTAATTTGTTTTTTTAAACTTAAATATTTGAATTATGCTAAGTTCATGGTCAAATTTATAATTTGATTTTTTAAATATAATTTCATTAATTTGAAAAGGAAACAATAAAAACTTAAAACATTAGTTTTCATTTCACATGGATTGTTGTATTGATGACAAGAAAAAAAATTCTAATTATTGAGAGTGGTATGTATAGAGTAGGTTTTTTTGTACGAAATATGTGGTTATAGTTTTTTTCTGTTTTTTGAATTATACTGTTTCATGTGTATTTAATTTGAAATTTTTGTGTGGTTTTTTGTAGTTAAGAATGATTATATAATTTTTTATTATAATATTCCTATTAAGATAATATTTTTCTTTATTTAAATTTTAAAGAGTTTTTTGGGTTAAAACACTGTATTTTACTTTATGAAATTAGAGATATATCATATACTAACTAATGCTTAGAGGGAGGAAGCAAATCTCGACGTCTAAAGTATTATGACTTTGTTATAAACTAACAACACTGGTCTCTTTGTCTAAGGATGGGCTGGTTTTATAAACTCTCTTGTCTAGCCTTTTTCTCTCTTGTAACAATACATTTCATAATTCAGAGTTGGTTTCGTCTATCAGCTTTCAGTGTTGTTGAAAAGGAGGGATTGGACTCTAGACACAACATACATTCCAACTTCCCAAGTCCAACAAATTCTTTAGTCCATAAACTTAGCATTCTCTTCTTTTTTTACTCCTCGCATATTGAAATTCATTTCTACATTACCTCTAATTCTAGGTCGGGTCGAGACTGCAAGAGGAATTACACTCATGGCCTCAAATATTGACACAGTCACAGACTCACATAGGACACACTAGGCTCTATTGAATGAGCTTCTAGCAAGAGTTTTTTTTATCCAACGGTATTTTCGGGAACCTTAAATGTTCAACCTTGACAAGCAGTGGCTCATGTAACAATATGCTTTTAACTTTTGGAAAAAAATTAATTTGCTGAATCTTTCCCATATATTTTCAATCTACTTTCATGTTTGCACAAAGTAATAATATGCTTTTAACTTTTGGAAAAAAAAAATTAATTTGCTGAATCTTTCCCGTATATTTTCAATCTACTTTCATGTTTGCACAAAGTATGACAATTTTCATCTTTCATATCGGAAAGAGTTTTCTCTGAAGCTTGCATACCTTTGAAGCATGAAAATGTATTCCTCAAGGGGTCTCAGATTGCAAAAGTTCACAATTTTCTCTGAAGCCCGCCTACCTTTGAAGCATGAAAATGTATTCCTGAGGGGGCCTCAAATTGCAAAAGTTCACCACAATCCATGCTCATGATTTTAGAAAAAAATTGACTTAGCATTTCTTCGCACTATTGTTCATATTTTTAATAAAATGCTCCTCAATTAGTTGTAAAAATTATCATAATTCGGCCCTTGTCGTTAAAATAAATAACCCTCACTGCCTAGAATCATGCTTATCAAAAGTTAGCAATGTTAGTTCAAACTTTTCACAATGAGGATGATACTTCTGTCCACTTCATGTATATGGAACTTAACAAATTTGAGAGAGATCACATGCGCAAAGTTTAATACGAAAACCATTAAAGTATTAGTTTATGTCTTGATGGTTGCATTAACAATATACATAATTATTGTTATTTTAAACACAAGTTATCATAAATTTTAGCTAAAAGATCAAAGTTGTCATGATTTGGCTTAGCCAACAAATCATTTGTGATGGGCAATGGTTCTTCGACAACTAGTTACTTCCATTTAGTATTTTTTTCTTCTTTTTCACGTCTAATATCCTTAGAGGGATGCATAGCACCATCTCATCGAATGATGGTTGAGGATCCTCATCATCGTAACTATGTGACCTTCTTTAGTGTCTTTCACATATTAAAATTTAAGTATATAATAAAAACTATTAATACAAAAATTTGAAAAGCCTTATAAAACCTTAAAAGTGTGGTTGTATGCTATTTCAAAGCACATATGCTGACTTGGGAAAAAACAAGGCACTTTCAGAGAGATTAATGAAAGTTGAGATGAAAAGAGTAGTTGAAAGAGAGTTTCCCTATAAGAAGAAGTTGACACTCACAACTTTGCATAGAATTTATAATGAAAAACATGAAAAATATAAAAACGTCATTAAATTTTCATTTGATAGGTAAAAGGGATTTGAAAGCCCTGTTTGTCACACATGTTGCAAAACTAGCGATCCGACGTGTTGGTGGTGAACCATCTTCTATAGTCAGTGCCAGCGAACGAATGTCAGGGTTGAAAGAGCGTATCAAACTTGACCCTCATACTTTCTCTTAACTATATTAAACATGGTGATTTGCAAGCGGGCCCACTATGTTGACTCCTGATTTACACTGGACTCCACCCTCCCAAGTAGGAAGATGACTGGAAACGTCAAGCACACGCTTTCAATAATGTGGACCCGTAAATCATGGTGTAGCATGCCCCTCATTCTTGATTTAGCTTACGTGTGGAGTTGTACAGCAAATCAAAGTCGACACTCTCGATTTCGTAGTTCTCTTCTTCATTTTAGTGAAGGTTCCGATGTCGTAACCAGTAATCAAATTTGAAGGGTCAGTCTTAATTTTATTTGGAAAGGCATATATTTATGCCCTAACCCTTCGATGAAAAGTGAAATAGCATATCAAATTGGACCCTCATACTTTCTCTAAACTATATTAAACATGGTTATTTGCAGGAGGGCCCGGTATGTTGACTCCTGATTTACACTGGACCCCACCCTCGCAAGTAGGAAGATGTCTAGAAACGTGAAGCACGCGCTTTCAATAATGTGGACCGTAAAGCATGGCGTAGCATGCAGTGTTCAACATTGAACACGTCACAGCCCGTCTATATAGGGGTCAAGTCCGTCTCATAAGGGCGAAGTTAAAATTAACCGTCAGAAAAAAATGTTAGTTGTCATTTCTACTCGTTCTAATTTTTTTTAAATAATATCAGGAAACGCGCCCTGAAGGGCTGCGACCGACCAGATAAATTGCCAGATATCTTTGGAGGGTGGACCCCTGGTTACACTTGCCTTGTTCTTTCTAAAATCATACCCGGCCATCGTTTCAACCGCCGATTCCAACAATTACAATTTCTTGGTAGACATTGCCTTGTTCTTTCTAAAATCGTACACAGCCATTGTTTCAACCGTCGATTCCAACAATTACTTGGAACACAAGGTAAAGTGATTCTGGACGTTACATTGAAAGTGTGTGGTTTTCACACGATTTGTAATTAATTGTTGTGCCTTTGCATAATGTGGAATCTTTCTTTTTGGGTGTTTTAAGACATCATGCTTAAAAGCACTTACTTTATAGAGGAATTGGTACAAAACTATGGATATGCCAAGCACTAGTTGAAGGAGAACGAATCACTATTATTATACATTTTGATGTAACATATCTTACTAAAACCTAGGTAGACTTCCCGTGGCATTTCTATATATGCAGGGCATCTCTTTTCAACGGTTGTATATACTTAATTTAGCATACCATAGAAATGTTACCTTTCAAGTTCAAGTTAGTTTCAACACGCAAGTAGAATCTATGCCTCTCAACAACAATATAAAATGAGGGAAAATAATGGAAATTCTAAAGTCAAAACAAATTAAATTGTATAGAATTAGCTAAAATTGAAATTTGAAAGTGAATAGATTTATTAAACTTGTATTGGTCAAAGTTATTTTTAAGAGGTGTAACCAATTTTAAAGGGAATAGATTTGTTAAACTCATATTGGTCAAAGTTAATTTTAAGAGGTGTAGGTTAATTTCTTTTGTCTTTCAAGTGTTTAAGATAAGAATCATTAATATAATTTAAGTTTGTTTAAATCTTACTAATTTATTTTAATAATTTTTTTGAATAAAATTTAGCAAGTTAAATCCATTCAAAATTTTTAAAATTTTCTTATTGATCTATTTGAAGTTTTTACTAAAGATCATTTTGAGATGCGTTAATTGTAAATCATAAACAACGATTCTTAATTTGCTTCTCTTTAACAATTGTACAATGCTAAATATGAACTTAATGCGGAATAAACATAGAATCAAAAACTAAATGCCCAAATGAAAAATACCTCCAGCCATTGATGCTGCTCACACTCTGATTGCAAACTTTCTGCAACGCTTCCTGCAGTTCCTTCTTTTGTTTTCTGCTCTTGAATGTTTGAGCTTCTTCTCTTGCAATGTGGAGGAATATTCTTACTTGATATTTTCAATATCAAACCATGGTATATCAAACCAATGTCCCCAACAATTAGACGTTCCAGCTCTTGAGATGCATTAAATTACTCCCAATCTAATCAAATCCGGAAGAAGAATCTGCAAGTCTAGCGGTACTTGTATTCCCCTTCCCCTATCAATAGCACTTAGATGAAATTTTCAGCGAGAAAACTTTAACTCTGGTGCAGAGGAAGAATATAAGCGAGACAATGACGCAAAATATGGTCCCGAGGTCGCTGACAGGAGCGTACAGTTGCGTAGTGGGATTGGGTCAGAGAACATTACAATTGAGAGAGATAAAATATAAAAGAAGTGGACAATCGCAGAACTATTATGAGAAGAGATAAATGCCCAAGCAGAGAATGCTCCCATTCATCAAGCTATGAAACGTAATGGAGAGAAGAAAAATCACTATAGAAAATCTGAAGACACTTCCAGGCTCTGCTCTCTCAACTTGATGGTGTAAAACTAAAGGAGATAGAGATGCAAGCTTGGGGACCAAACAGATAAATATATAGCCAAGCTTCCATCAAGCTTTTGTTGGTTGTGTGTCAGGTGTTCCACAAATCAAGGTAGAGAACTCCAGATGGAGTAATGGACCACTTCAGAAGCTCCAACAAGAAATTAATTACTGTAGTTGGTTTCCAGAAATTAAGGAATGACTGCAGTTTACTTCCATAATTGTAGGCAGCAGTTGGTAAAAATTTAATGGAGCTTAACATTCTCCCATTTGGTCCATACTTCCAGACTTAATGTCTCATCTTAAAACCCATTGATAATATGTATTAAGTAATAGATACATAAATCATGGCGATAAGTCCTCTAATGACGAGTATTATCTTCCATGTATTACTATGTATTTATTCTTATTATAATTTATGTGGCAACAATTTCTTAATGAATAAACCCTATGTTTATTCTTGATCCTACACAGATGATTTTTCTCTAATCAAATTAAGGTGCACATAAATATGAGAAAAACATCACAATAATTAAGAATTTCATTAAAATAACATTGTCCATACAATGAGAAACTACATAATGGAATCAAGTCCCATATTTATTACATGATCCTTGAATTTAAACGGTGGCATGCCCTTAGTCAAAGGATCAGTGACCATCAACTTAGTATTGACGTGCTCAATGACCACTTTCTTTTCTTTAACACGTTCCCTTATAGCTAAATACTTAATGTCGATGTGTTTATTTCGACTCCCACTTTTGTTGTTTTTAGCCATAAAACAACAGTTGAATTATCACAATATATTCTCAATGGCTTAGAGATAGAATCCATAATTCTAAGCCCAGAAATGAAACTCTTAAGCCATACACCATGTAAAGTAGCCTCAAAACAGGAGATGAACTCGGCTTCCATAGTGGAAATGGCAATCAAGGTCTGCTTGGCACTCCTCCATGATACAGCTCCACCGACCATCATAAAAATGTATCCTGATGTTGATTTGCGTGAATCAACACATCCAGCAAAGTCAGAATCTGAGTAGCCAAATACTTCCAAGTTATCCGCCCGTCTATACATAAGCATGTAGTCTTTGGTTCCTTGAAGGTACCTCATTACTTTCTTTGCAGCTCTCTAGTGTTCTAAACCTGGATCACTCTGATATCGTCCCAACATTCCCACAACAAATGCAATGTCAGGTCTTGTGCAGACTTGAGCATACATTAGGCTTCCGACAGCAGAAGCATATGGAATGTTCTTCATTTTTTCCCTTTCAAAGTCGTTCTTCGGGCATTGGTTCAAATTGAACCTATCACCCTTCATAATGGGAGCTACACTTGGTGAACAATCCTTCATCCAAAATCTCTCTAAAATTTTATTAATATAGGTTTCCTGAGATAGACCCAAGATGCCTCGAAATCTGTCTCTATGGATCTTATGCCAATGACATAAGATGCTTCACCCATATCCTTCATATCAAAAATTTTAGAGAGGAATTGTTTCACCTCATGTAACAAAACCTTATCATTGGTTGCTAGCAAAATGTCATCCACATATAAAACAAGAAAACAATTTTTACTCCCACTAACTTTTAGGTATATACATTGATCCATAATGTTTTCTACAAAACCGAAAGAAGAAATTACATTATGGAATTTCAAATACCATTGGTAGGATGCTTGTTTTAAACCATATAATGACTTCTTGAGCTTGCAAACCAATTGCTCACCATCACTAGAGGGGAATCCTTCAGGTTGTTTCATGTAAACCTCCTCCTCTAGATCTCCATTGAGAAAAGTCGTTTTCACATCCATTTGTTGCAACTCCAAGTCAAAATGGGCTACTAATGCCATAATAACGCGCAAGGAATCTTTCTTAGATACAGGAGAAAAAGTCTCCGTGTAGTCGATTCCTTCTTTCTGAGTGAATCCCTTAGCAACAAGTCTTGCCTTGTATCTCTCAATGTTTCCTAATGAGTCTTTCTTTGTCTTAAAGACCCATTTACATCCAATGGATTTTGCACCATTAGGCAACTCAACAAGATCTCAGACGTCGTTACTCTTTATGGAATTCATCTCTTCCTTCATGGCATCGTACCATAATTCTGATTCTTTGAAACTCATGGCTTGTGAAAATGACTCGGGACCATTTTTGGCTCCAATGTTGTAGTCAGATTCTTGTAGATACACAACATAATCACTAGGAATTGTTGATCTCTTTGGTCTAGTAGATCTTCTTAATGTTGTACCATCATCTTCCTGAGAAGTATGTGGTTCAACTTGTTGTTCAAAAGTTCTTGGCAACTCTTGAACTCATTGATCTACTGGAATATCGTCAGCAGCTTGTGGAACTTCAACGATTGGTTTTTCAACACCAGTTTGTACTTGAGGGGTGCTATGAACAATAATCAATCTATCACTTGAAGTGGAAGGTTGAGATTCTGAATGATCCTTCTCAGAAACTATGTTTTTGGTTTGATCGCTCCCACTGATCAAGTCATTTTCAAGAAACTTCGCATTTCTTGATTCCACAATCCTAGTGCTGTGAGATGGACAATAAAATTTGTAACCTTTAGAACTTTCAGCATATCCAATGAAATACCCACTAATGGTCCTTGGGTCCAGCTTCTTCTCTTGTGGATTATATATTCTTACTTCAGACGGGCATCCCCAAACGCGCATATGTCGCGAACTCAGTTTCCAACCTTTCCATAATTCCAATGGCATTTTAGGAACAGCCTTGGTTGGAAATTGGTTTAATATATACATTGTCGTCTTAAGTGCTTCAGTCCACAAGGATTTAGGAATATTGGAGCTGCTAAGCATACTTCGCACCATGTCCAATAATGTTCAGTTTCTTCTTTCTGCTACACCGTTTTGGTCAGGTGAACCAGGCATGGTGTATTGGGCAACAATCCCATGCTCTTGAAGAAATTTTGCGAATGGCCCAGGTGCTTGTCCATCTTCTATGTATCTACCATAATATTCTCCACCTCTATCTGATCTCACGATCTTAATTTGCTTGCCGCATTGTTTCTCTACTTCAGCCTTAAAGATCTTAAAGGCATCTAATGCTTTGCTCTTTTTATGAACCATGTAGAGATACATATATCGTGAGTAATCATCTATAAAGGAGATGAAGTATCTTTGACCATGTGAGTCCATGTATAGACTACATATATCAGTATGTATGATTTCTAATATGTCCGAACTCCTATTGGCACCTTTATTTGACTTTTTGATCTGCTTTCCCTTTATGCAGTCCACACAAGTCTCAAAATCAGTAAAATCTAGAGTATTAAGTACCCCTTCATTTACGAATCTTTTAATTCTTTCTATGGAGATATGAC
>APFE030274048.1:0-12602 GCA_000404065.3 Pinus taeda | reverse complement strand
GAATATGTAATTTTAAATTATAGAATTGAATGTCATACAATCAAATGAATTTTGGTTTTTTACAAGTCACTCCCAAAAACATCAAATTTCAATGTATTTGTATTATTTTAAAATACACAAATCCTAAACAAGTGTATTCAAATTAATTCAAAGTAAATATAATATAGCATGCAAAAATCACAGTACAATAAATTAAAACTTTAAACATTTGAAGAAAAATTCACCCATTCTTTTTATAAACAAAAGTAGTTTAATATACAATAAAAATCATGATATCATACAAATACAATACAAATTTTTTAAATGTTCATTTCTCTAAATTCCAAGTACTTGCATTATTTTAAACATTTGTAAAACACACATTGCTAATTTATTATATCTAAACTTTTTTTCACAAGTCAATCCCCCAAAACATAAAATTTCAATGTATTTTAAATTTTAAGTTGAAATTAATTCAAAATACATATAAGATGACATAAAAAAATCACTAGAGAATTAATTAAAAATTTAAACATTTAAAAAAAAATCTAGCATTTTTTTAAAATGTATAGTTTAATATACAATATCAAATTATAATATCATACAAACACAATACAAATTTTTTAAATCTTATGGGTCTAAAACATCAAATTTCCAAGTACTCTCATTATTTTAAACTATTGTGGAACAAAGAGTTATTATATGTAAATATTTAATGGAAAGATGTGAAATTATTGGGGAAAAGATAGTTGAATATGCATTTTAAAATTATACAATTAAATGTCATACAATCAAATACATTTTTTTTTTTTACAAGTCACTTTACCAAAACATCATCTTTCAAAAATCATTTTAAAATACACAGATTTTACACAAGTAATCAAATTAATTCAAAATACAATTAATACTCCACCTCTTATGGGTCTAAAACATCAAATTTCCGAGTACTCTCATTATTTTAAACTATTGTGGAACAAAGAGTTATTATATGTAAAATTTTGTTGGAAAGAAGAGAAATTATTGGGGAAAAGATAGTTGGATATGCAATTTAAAATTATACAATTAAATGTCATACAATCAAATACAATTTTTTTTTTTACAAGTCACTTTACCAAAACATCATCTTTCAAAAATTATTTTAAAATACAAAGATTTTACAAGAGTAATCAAATTAATTCAAAATACAATTAATACTCCACACATAAATAACAAGAGAATTAATTAAAAATTTGAACATTCTAAGAAAATATTCCACATTTTTTTTTTTATAAACAAATATAGTTTAACATACAATGTAAAATTATAATACAATACAAACACAATACACATTTTTTTTTCAATTATATCTAAACATTTCAGTAAAAATCTTAAAGTACCACTGAAAGTATAGGTGGATATGCAATTTAAAATTATAGAATTAAATGTCATAAAATCAAAACACATTTTAGTTAACAACTCACTCCCCCAAACATCGAATTTCAATGTGTATTTAAATTATTTTAAAATACACAAATTTCACACACCTATTCAATTTAATTCAAAATATATATAATATCCCCTACAAAAATAGCAACACCATTCATTAAAAATTTAAACATTTCAAGAAAAAATGACACATCCTTTTCTTATAAACAAATATAGTCTAATATACAATATAAAATTATAATATCATACAAACACTAATTTTTTTTTGTTTAAAGGGTCCATGTCTCTCAAACATCAAATTTCCAAGTAATTTCATTATCTTATAGTATTGTAAAACATAAATTGTCAATTTATTATATCTAGATATTTCATGAAAAATCTCCTTGGTGAGGGCATGGCATAATATGCAATTTAAAATTATAAAATTTAAATGTGATACAATCAAATACATTTATTGAATTTCAATATATTTAGATCATTTTAAAATGCACAAACTCTATACACTTATTTAAATTACACTTATTTAAATTAATTAAAAATACACAATATACAATACAAAATAACAACAGAATTAATTGAAAATTCAACTAAAATTCACACATTCTTTTAATAAACTAACATAGTTTTAATATATAATATAAAATTACAACATCATACAAACACAATACACCATTTTTTTAAACATTCACTTCTCTCTCAAACATCAAATTTCCAAGTACTTACATTATTTTAAACTTAAGTGTTACACCTATAACCAAATAGGAACAACACAACATTTATTTAAAACATTAAAATGGTACAAAATAAAACACTAAATATAACAAACCATATAAATTAAAAGTTTTTGTTTTATATAAAGAAATTAAAAATAAAAAATTACTTTCTTTAAGATATTTAATTTTTACTAGTTTTGTAATTTAGATGTACATCTTAATCAAACACACAGAAATTTTAAATGCTATTGATATATATAAATATGTGCCTACAAGCATCAAATTTTAAAATGTGAAACTCAAAATTAAATACCAAACAAAGGGCAAAAACCTTTAAAAGCAATTATGAAAGTGTTTGTATAAATGTTCAACTTTTGAGAGTTCATTATCATTAATTATATGGAATTTTAACATGTAGTTGTAACATGGAAAATAAAATACACTATTAAGTTTTAAAATGCAAGCTCTTAAATTAATTTAAAATACATTATATTATAGATATAAATTAGTTGAAAAATTGGCATTTAAATATTTGATGGAAATCCCAAACATTTATAAAATAAAATGTTATAAAATACAAAATAAATTTAAAAATGCATGTCTAGAGGATAAAAAAATTCAATATGTATTTATATTAACTTGAAACACAAAAAATGCATCAAAAAAAAAAACAAGGATCATTACAATTAAAAATTAAAACACTCTTCCCATATAAAAGAAAAAAAGAAGGGGGAAAACTCTTCATAAAAGTATAGTTCAATTTACAATTATATACTTGGATATCATACAATGATGTGAAAATGGATGTAAATTAATTTGAAATACAAATTACCCATCTAAAACTCTTCATTATAATATATTAAAATAAAAATTGGACATTATATTTGAAAATCTCATACAAAAATCACATGTTCTTCAAAAATTTATTGTTTAACATACCATTAATGAAACACAACTTCTTTTCAGCTTATTTGGGTAGAACATGAAAAGTACTTAAATTATTTTGATAAAACTAAAGTGGAAATTAAATATCATATGAATTCAATAAAAGTGTGTTTTTTTCAAACATCATTTTTTGAATAGTTAAATAAATTGAAATAGAGATTGTTAAGTGTATTGCCCTATACACACAACAACAACAACTATAGCATAACATTTGACATTAGCATTAACACTACACAACACAAATATATAGATTCAAGCTTCTAGTTATAATGTTCTCCTTTATTAAATATATAGGTTGTAGAAGGTTCACAAACTTAGTTTCATGAATGTCATTGGAGTTTGTAACCTTGTGTATAAGCATCAAATTTGAAGTAGTGGAATTGAAAATTAAATTGTACAAGTGTCCAAGTCATCAAACATTGAAATTTTTAGATGTGATTTTCATGAATGTGGTTGGCATGTAAAAATGTGCTTGTATAGATTTTATAACTTTGAGAATTAGTTTTATTAAAAATGAGATTGTAGATTTATCAAACACCCAAATTTTTTTAATGTACTTTTACTGAGGGTTATTAGTTAAATGCTTCTCATAAGATTTACATTTTGAGATGGGAAATTTTAATACTACATATCCATGTTTTAAAATGCAGAAATTAAATTTTGAAATGTGAGGTTGAAAAATAAAGATATCAAAAGTTTTATATAAAATAAAATTAAGGTAATATTTTGTTAGCAATTTTATTATAAAATTATTATGAAAAAAAAGCACTTCATTAAAAATAATAAAATTTTATTATTAATCTCTCTAGCTCAAAATAAATAATTTTAAAAACTGTTATTATAAAATGATGGCAGAAATAAATTTAAGATTAGAATTTTCAAAACCAAAGGCATAGAAAATAATAAAAAATTTAAAAACTAAACCCCAAAGCTTGAGAAACACAATAAAAACAGACACTCCTCCATGATAGCTTTGGCCATGGCTATCCATGAAGGTTTCTAGAAGGGCCAAACCCCTCTCTAGACCAAAATGCTTTATTGTATGCTTATTATAGTTCTTTTCCTTTTCCCTCTTTACATTAATATAATATAACTGTCTTAACCAATTACACATCATCTACTTACTACTCCTATATCATTTGGACCTTCCATCAACCTCCCCTCTGCATGTAACTTGTCTCTGACAATGCCTCACTCTTGTAAAGAACATTTTCCATTTATCTATTTCATATCACAACAGAATTAAATATTTAGTAGCAATTTTATTGTCCATTAATAAAAACAAAAACAATTACTTAAATATTCTTTCAAATCTCACTGTTATTCTATTGATCTAAATCATGAATTGGATTACATTCTTGTGCAGAAGTCCTTCTTACCTTCCAAATCCCCAAAAAGATGTTACTCTTTTGTCAAACCTTATTGCATATGTGCTCTCCATCTGTTTCCTATCACAAGAAAGTTGAATGTTTAATAGCAATTTTATCTTTATACAATAAATACAAAATACGATTAATTAAATATTCTTTCAAATCCAATTCAAAATAAATAAATGTGATGCACAGTAGAAATCTGCCCTTTATAAATTTCCTCATGCATTTCACATTAGATCAAAAGTAATAAACTATAATATATACAGTTATTCATGAGATTATGCAGAGCAGTAAAAGTAAAAGAAAACTAATAGAAATCCTTGAACAACTAAATATCCTCTTTTTTCTCACACAATATCAGCCACCTAAAGGCAAGTCCCCTAACAATAATAACAGGAGGCCTCTTTTCTGGCTCACCTCTACACCTCATAATTCAAAGTTACAACATAGCAAAAACATTTGTTGGCATATGTTTTGCAATTGACATCTACTCTATTAGCTTTCCAAAGAATTTTGATAGGGAATGCTGTTATGATTTCAATTTAATTCACTTGACATGGACATCCTTACCATTTCAATTCCATTAGTTGGGCTGCAATCTCTCAGCCTGAAATAAAAAACAAGCTAATATGAGCAGCTGCCACAAAAATGTTTGGTAATAAAAAACACCCTTATATGAGTTATTATAGCCACAAAAATGTTCATAGTAGATTGATCAAGAGGGAATAAGAAATGGTAAACCTGCATGACACCATTTCTAAGAGCCTACCCTCAACTACTCATAAGCACAAATCACAAGACCTATTGCCAACCCATAAGCTTGGCCCCCTGAGAAGACCTTGAGCAACCCTGGGCAAGAGGCGGACGAGGTTATTGCACAGCCTATTACCTTACTGGGTAGTACAGGCAAGAACAAAGCAAAATCCGGAACAGGGCTGCAGTTCAACACGAAGATGCAAGTAACGACCCTTAACATTTACCACCCACCTCACCTGCATTATTTTTGAGGACCACGTGAGGAATGACCTCTAAATTTTTTAGGGCCCTGTGAGGAATGTGTTCTGAAAACTATAGTGAGGAATGAGCTCTGAATTTTTTTAGGGCCCTCTGAGGAATGTGTTCGGAAAACCATAGGGGTGACCAGGTAAGTCTAACTAGGCATATAATAAATAACAAACTAACGGCCCTTGTTACCACAAGCTATTATAACAAACTAGTTCGTTCCCCGCCGTAGGCGTCTATATTTACCTACCTGTGCTGGGCGCACTGCCTTGAAGTTGAAGTAATCAAGGGCGCTGACCATCACGCAAGTATTTGTTTGCATAGCTATCCCAACTGGGTTTGTGTGAGACTATATCTTTGAAATAGAAGCCTACCAGTGTGGGAGAACGAACGAATCTTGATAAACCCTAATTCTTTTAAAAAGGATTTCATAGATCTAGATTTTACACGATAAACGCCAATTTTTTTTAAAAAGGTTTTCATAGATCTAAATTTTATGGCTTCCAGCTAAAACCAAAAACAAAACAAAAGCATACTCAAAAATATAACCCTGCTCTATTAAAAATTAACATTATAAAAGAAAATAAGCATGTAACTATCCAATAACATGGAATGAAAAGAAGCCTGGACGATTATCCCAACCCTTAAACACAGTCTTGGATTACGATTATCCCCGACTCTTGGACACAGTCTTAGAAATCCAAGGGATCAGAGATAATGAATTCATTAAATTGAGTCTATCTTTACATGGAGTTTAGAATACAGGGAAAATTTTGATGTATTTAAACTTTAGTCCCTTTTATTTATGAATAAATTGTTAGTTAGGAAAGCTATAATTTAAATTTTTACCTGCAATAGCAAAACTCATAGTATGCATTCTACAATTATTAGTTGAATCTGCAATTCTGCCTTTGTATTCCATGCCCAAACACAAAGTCACAACAGGGAGTACTAAGAAAACAAATATGCATAATAAAATGTTGGAAGCTCACACATAATTCAATTAATTCAGAACTTCCATTACAAAGCCATCCCAAAATATAAATAAAAAATAAGAAGATGCATACCTGTAGGATCCCATGTACTCTTCTCTTCTTTTTAACATCATCCTCCTCCTAGCCCAAGCAACTAGAGCGAACCTCCTCTCCTTCCTAGCCCCCACCAACTGGAGCCAATTTTCTCTCCCTCTCCAGAGACCCAAAAAAGAAAACAAAAACCAAGCCAAAACAAAAATTCAAAAATAAAAGAAAAACCAAAAACTCATGGAAAAAAATATGCACAGGAAAAATTATTCGATTAAGCATGGCCATGGTTGAAAAACAAAACAAGAAAACCAGAAAACAGATGAAATCATTTAAAAAACTTAACTCTGAATTTCTCTGGAACCTAAAAGGCCCAGGCATGTCTAATTTCCTGGTCAGCCAACTCACAAACTAAATTCCAGGCACTAGTATGGATCCGCGGATTGTGAAGCTCCACGATAAAGGCATAATCCAAGAACAGTACCAAGATGTGAAACCATAATCACGGAAGCGAAGGTGGAAAACTCAAATGCCTCTCTCCTCTCAAATCCCGCGCTCCTCTGTGCATTTATTTCCTGCCATAAGGACAGGATGCCCAACCTTGCCTCGCTTCACCTGCACAACCTCACAAATGCCGCCGGATTATACTAATTATATCCATATCGGATGGGATGGGATGGGGTATCGGATGGGATATTTATGTTTTAGGGTTTTCATTTTATAATTTTAAAGATTTTGGGATCCCACAAGTTGGTACCAGGTGAGGCGGTTCATCACTCTAATCAAATATATATTTTGAGATGTGGCCGTTGAATTTGAAATCTAAATTTATCAACATCTCTCTCCACTCATTCATATATATATTAATTAATTAATTTTATCATTTTCTCTTGAAAATCAGGTTTTGATATTAATGTTCTAATTTTTTTAATTATTATTATTTTTTGTTTATGAATATGATAAATGTAAAAAGGCTCCTTTATTTATTTTTAAGAATATTACTATGTAAAAAAATATAATGTACCATACAAAAGGGTTGGTTTAATAGAATAGCTTAATGTTATATTGGTGCACTCCATTTTTTTTCTAGAGACTTGCATATACTAGGAATATTTGTTTGCATCATCAAGTTTATCTCCTACTATTCAATTCCAAATAACTTTTCACTTGCACATTAGTTCATTGCTCTCAATGTGTTTCTTTTACAAATGCTAAAAAATATTATGACCAAACTAACTTGTTGTCTATCAATATCACTATTGAAAATGCTAACAAGCTCCAATTGATCTAATAAACTAACCATGTTTTAAGAGGCACTTCATACATAACCTTTTGCCTTTCCTCCCTACCTTTCATCACCTTATCTTTGTACAAACTTAGAAGACAAAATATTAGAAAAGGCATACATCCAATACCTACAGCGCTTTCTAGCTATAAATGCCTTTCTTTTCCTTCTAATCATCCATCAATTGCACTACAATACTATTCCTCTCATTTCTTCCATCTTCCACATACTTTTCCATGGAAAGAAGGATAACATGGTGGCCTTTGACTTGAGGCCATGGCATTCCCTAATCACATTGGAAAAAAGAAACATGTTATTAATTCCTACATTGCTCATGGATTGCTAGTTTGTCGTGAAACATCTATTTTTGTTTCTTTCAAACATAATACTTGTCTCCAATGATTCCAATAGCATCCACACCAATCCCGATTTTATAATTGACACACATTCTCTCTCCTCGGTAGCACTAACAAGCACCATGACTAGATGAGTATTTTCAAAGGGTTTTGTACAAATGTGTAATCTCTATTTTATGTTCTTGAGTTTTTGTTTGGGAGGGTATTCTAACATTCACTGAGTGCATTGGAGAAATTTCAACAAAATTTTCATCTTTTCAATAGTCGAGATATAGCACTTGTCCATCAATCTTGCATTTTTTTCACCTACCTACAAAGACTTGTGTCACAACATTCCTCAAACAATATTCATTCAAGGAATAGTGGGAGGATACTAACGGACTCACTATATTTTATTTCATTTATAGCACACCTGGCCAAGCATACTTGGGAATGATGTTTACATTCCTAATACTCCTGTGTAGGGCTACAAAATATCAACAACAGATTATGATTCATATGACACAAACATTTTCTTCCTTCTCTTGAATCGTGCGCACACTATGTCTCTTTGTCGATATTTTCCACATCTCTCTCGAGTGGTTATCTTAGATCTTCACACTCCTATCATTTCTCACGGTCACAGATTTGAAAAAAATAATTTTTTCTGTTATATCAAAGTTTAAATATTCAATGTGTGTTAAAACTAATAAGACCAATAAGCACGACAAAGAAAAACTATGAACCTTGCACAGACATCGATGATACTCTATTGAACCTCATCACTAAACAAAATGACGTGGCCACAGTGAGAGGTATGCATCATCCTCTCTAAGGATGTCTCTAGTTACTTTTATATGCTAGTGCCTCATTCCTCAATCTTTGTTGCTTTCGAGTGATGGGTCGAGCCCCCTCTTTACACTCGACAAACTTTAATAAATGGATATAAATTAATATGGATGATTTCGCCGGTGATTAACTACGTGATTAAGTTAATCAAAGGTTTATTACAATGATTAGCATAGATATTTTCACTCCCACCCTTTATTACTCGTACCAGCACCGTTGGATGTAGGACATGTGTCCATTCCTCGATAATCACACTCCCGCCTTGGTTAATGACCCATAAACCCTATTCTCCCGGTCATTTGTGCATTGTTCTCTTGGTGTTTCGAGGGTTTTCCTGTCTCTTCTTCTAGTGCGAGTTCATTGTGGGAATATGTTGCTACTGTTGCTTTTGCTCGGCCTTGACCTCGTTGTATTCTTGGCTCCACCGGTTGGTAAGTAACGTTGTTTTGTGCTATCGTTTTTTCCCCTCTGGTTCTTTTGCCTCGGCGCTTGATATGCCCTGTTACTCGGTGGAAAATGCGCTTGTTTTGGAGGGTTTTTCAGTTTTCTGTATATAGTCTCAGCTGTTCATTTCACTTGACTTTAGTGATTGTTCCTCGTCTCGGTTTGTTTAGTTCAATCACTCTCGAATTTCACTGGTCATGTTGCTATGTTGCGTTGGCAGGTTCTGGTCTCGGGGGTCTACAGCTTTGGCTTCTTCCACAGAAATGAAAGTAAGATACTGTCATATGCCATCATCGTTTTCCACTTGTTACACTCTTGACTCACTCGGTTGCTCCATTGTGAGCAGAGGGACCCTTGGGTGACTGCAACCTCGGTGTTCTCTCTCTTCACTCGTAAGTCGAACCCTAAGCTTCTAGTATTTTGTTTCCTTGATTCTTTCCTTCCTTCCACACAATGGTTACACTCTGTTTTGGTGGATTATAGCAGGTGGGTTCGTTCTGGAGACCCTGGCTTCTACTCTATCGTGTGCTCGCAAAACCCGAGTAGGGTCACTCCTTATTAACTTGGTTTATTTGCTTGCTCCTGTCGTCGCTGGCTTAAAACATGGCATGGCTAGTTTTAGGCGCATAATCTCTTGTGTGTCCACCATAATGTAATTGTAGTCCCCACGTTTGCATTATTATAGTTTTTGGGTTGTGGCCATATGGTTTATAGGTTAGGGCTTTTCAACCCGTACTCTATTATGCACTTATTGGACTTGAACGACATTAATTTCAGTATGGACTTTAATGTATATTTGAGAGAGATTATATGATTAGTTTTTGTGAATAAACGAAAGGGTTCCGTTCTGAGGAAATACCTGTGTTGTTGGTTTCTATCCTTGCTGTATGGAACTTGTGCGTTATCCAAAGATTTCTTTCGCTCGTTTGCTTTAGTTGGTCTGGGACTAACCGTCCACATCTCTATAGTTTCTCTAGTTTTTACACTTACAAATTCTTGCTCTGTGTGTATATTTGAGAGAGATTATATGATTACTTTTTGTGAATAAATGAAAGGCTTCCGTTCTCAAGAAATACGTGTGTTGTTGGTTTTTATCCTTGCTATATGGAACTTGTGCGTTATCCAAAGATTTCTTTCGCTCGTTTGCTTTAGATGGCGTGGGACTAACCGTCCACATCTCTGTAGTTTCTCGAGTTCTTACACTTACAAATTCTTGTTGTTTGTCGTCGTGTTAAGTTAATGCAAATAGAAAAAACACGTATGTTCTGTAGAATAGAAATAAAAGAACTTGCTTTTACTGTGTTAAGCAACTCAACATAAAATACTATAGATGGACAGTTGTGGGACGTCAAATATAACTTCTGTGTGCTAAAACTGTTTATTTTTTCTACGCTATGATTTGTAAATGATAACATAATAAGTAAATAAATAAAATTAACTACAAAAGTTCATTTAATTCAACTTTTATCTTCTTAAATACCACTTCTCTAAGAAATTAAAATAATAAAAGAAATGAAATTAAAGTGTTCACTTGAAATTTCCTCATGAGTCCTCTGAGAGACCAAATGACCCTCTATCATGATGATCCCCTTCAGCTAGATGCCCCTGTGTGAGGGTCCCGGGGTAATAAAATGTCATGGCTCCATTGCATGAGATCCTCCACAGAATAACTTGCTCCCTGTATCTGTGCCACGTAGAGCTATGAACTGTGCTCGATAGGACGGTTCTTCCACTTGACAAGGTACCGCAGGTACTCCTTCCTGCAAGTTCGCTTGGCCACTTGTGTGTCGAGAATCTTCTCGATCTCATGGGGTTGAGCCGAAGGCATTTGCCTCATCCAAGAACCGCCTTCAACATGGGTGTCTCCTTCTGGCCGTACCACACTATCATCTTCAGGGTTGGCCACGGGAACACGTGTGCCACGTTGAAAATAAGTGACATGCCTATATCTGGTGGCAACTGTATTTCATAAGCATTGGCTCAGAATTTACGCAGAATTTTATAGGGACCTATCTTCTTAAATTTCAGCTTATTATATGCGCCCTTAGGAAACCGTTCTTTGTGTAAGTGTGCAAGGACTTCATCCCCTACATTAAACTACACTTCTCGTCGCTTCAAATCTAACCACTGTTTGTATATCTAATTGTTGTCCTGCAAATTTGATTTCACCTACTCATGTAGATCATTCATTGCTTTGGCGAAATCTTCCCCATCGCCACTTCTCCTTTCCAATTTTCCTAGATCCCGCAACTCATGTACTTTGCAAGGATGCATGACATATAGGATCCGAAATGGACTGTGCCCTGTGTTGTGGTTCGGTGAATCATTATAAGTGAATTCTGCTTGAGCGACCGCACGATCCCATAATCGTGAATTTTCTCGAGTCAGGGTCCGTAGCAGGTTCCCCAAACTCATGTTCACTGCTTCCATTTGCCCGTCAATCTTCACGTGATATGCAGAGCTGAAATTCAATTGTGTATCCAACTTCTTCCACAGGGTGCGCCAAAAGTGTCCTGTGAATTTCACGTCCCTGTTGGAAATAATAGATCTGGGTAAGCCGGGCAATCTGACAATCTCAGTGAAAAACAGGTGAGCTACGTGAGTGGCATCACTAGTTTTTCTGCAAGGGATGGAATGCACCAATTTCGAAAACTTGTCTACCACCACCATTACCGAGTTGTAACCTCGCTGCATTCTTGGCAGTCCCAAGACAAAGTCAATTCTCACTGAGTCCCATGGTCTACTTGGAATAGGCAGTGGTGTGTAAAGTCTTGTGTTTTGACTGTGTCCTTTCGCCAATTGGGAGACTTTACACGTACTGACATATCGTTGCATATCCCTTCGCATTCTTGGCCAGTAATAAAAGTGTCTGAGCTGATCTAAAGTTTTTTCTATGCAGAAATGTCTCGCTAGACCTCCACTGTGCTTCTCTCGTATAATATTTTGTCTCATCGAACAATCAGAGATACATAACTTCCCCCCTTTAAACAATAGCTTTTCCTGTAAATTGTAGTCCAACCATGGACTATTGTTCCTTAGCAAGGGATTCTGTGAGGCTTCATAAGACTCTTTGAAATCCGCGTCGATTTGATACAAGTCTTTCAAATGCTCAAAGCCGAGTGCTTGTATCGTACTTTCCTGTAAGAGCAAGGCTCTTCTGCTCAACGCATCTGCCATCTTGTTGGCCTTCCCGCTGATGTGTTTCAACACAAAGGTGAAACTCTGCAAAT
>APFE030274046.1:23663-86098 GCA_000404065.3 Pinus taeda | reverse complement strand
ATTTTTGTTACCCGCCCACATACCATTGCATGGAAAACTTTTTTAAGTATTTCAATCAATTTCTTATCTCAAGATTCAATTAAAAACCACAAATATGATTGAAATGAGTTTTATTCAATTTTAAAAGATGACATGTAAACAACAAATGGGTTTTAGTCAACATTATTTCTCTTGAGATTATCTACAAGAGCGTAGTTATAAAATGATACAAATCAAGCATATTGAAATTTAATATATAGGTCAAAAGACAATATATGACAACATTTCTATAATTTTATATAATGTTATCAACTTTCCTAAATTTACAAGTGGTTATCCAAGTATTACAATCAAGTATTTATGATTGAAATAAGTTATATTCAATTTTAAAAGATGTGGAGATGTAAATGTTACAAATACAAGTTTTATTTGATTTTATTATGTTTGAGGTTATCTACAAAATCTTAGTAATCATGCACGTCATCAATAATTTTTTTGTGCTTACACTGAAATCAATGCACAATGTTAAACTGATTACCTTAAAATTAATGTACACCATATATCTAGTTACATCAAATCCGAAATCAACACTAAAATCAATGCATCTAATGCAAACAATCAAATAGGATGATAAATCAACATCTACACTAAAATCATCGCATCTAATGCAAACAATAAAATAGGATTAGAAATAAACATATACATTAAAATAAATACATCTAATGTTGCAAGAAATCAAATAGGATTAGAAATCAACATCTACATTGAAATTAATGCATTTAGTGCTAGCAATCAAATAGGATTAGGAATTAATATCTACACTGAAATCAATACATCTAATGCAATATCACTCAAACAACATTAGAAATTAACATCTTTAAAGAAATTAATGCATCTAATGCAAATTATGAAATAAAATTATAAATCACATCTACATAGAAGTGAATGCATCTAATGCAAGAAATCAAATAGGATTATAAATCAATATCTATACACTGAAATCAATGCATCTAGTGCAAGAAATTTTCTTCCCTTTCTCTTCCCCCCCCATATATATCGATATATCCCTCCATCTCTTCTTATCTATCTCTCTATCTCAACCCCCCAGTCACACATGCTCTCTCTCTTCATATCTATCTATCTCTCCCTCCCTCCTTATATCTCTCTGTTGTTCCCTCTCCCCCCCTTCCATCTATATCTCTATCTCCCTTGGTCTCTCCTTCTTCATCTATCTATATCACCCTGCAAACATACACATTGTTTATCCATATATATCTATATCTCCTTCCCTCTCCCTCTCCCTCTCCCTCTCTTTCTCTTCCCCTTCTATCCCTCTGTCTACCCTTCTATCTCTCTTCGCTCCTACTCTCCTTTATCCCTCTCTCTTCATCTCCATTTTCACTCCATCCCTCTCTCTCTGTATGTCTTTATTCTTACCTCCCTCCCTCTCTTCCTTTCTCTCCCACCTCCATCTATCTATTTCCCTTCTCTCTCTCTCTCTCTCTCTCTCTCTCTCTCTCGAGCTTTTCCTTGCAACTCTATTACCTATCTCGCTCCCTCTCCCACTCTCTCTCCCATTCTCTCCATATCTCCTTCTTTATCTTTCTATCTCACCCCCAAACATACAGACTCTCTCTCCATCTCTCCCTTATCACTCCCTCTCTTTGTCTCCACCTTTCTCTCTATCTATGTCTTGAACTTCTTCCTTCCCTACCTTTTCCTCAAAATCCATCTCTTGAGGTCCCTCTCCTTCTCAAAGAATCTCTCCTCCTATCTCTCTCCACCTCAGTGTCCCCCCCTCTCTCTGATGGGGCCAGCCCACGTGGTCCAGTCGTCGCTCCTTTCCACCTGGTGTTGTACCGTCAGTTGATATTTATGTTAACTGGATTTCGGATATATATAACTTGATTTTCAATCTGGGCTCAATTAATAGGTCTTACGGTAAGGTATGTTGGTTGTATGTGGAACGGACACCTGTACCGTGTTGGAATTCTAAACCCCACCTTGGTATAGGGTTTTCGCCACCCTTGCGTTCATTTGGTTTTGTATTACTTCCGGTTCCTCTGCCTACAAGCTCTTGGCGACTTGGCGATTTCACTGTGATTTTCTTCTGTGATGCTTCGTATTTGTTTGAAGCTCGTTCCCCTGGTTCTCTGTGACACGAGTTGGTAGTCTGCAAGTTTCGATGTGGGTTCTTTTATTTGGTCCGGGGTTTTGTTGCTCCGAGTCTATTGAGCTGCATGCTCGCGGCGATCTTCATGGCTCCATTTGTTCGAATTCTGTTGTGGAAGTGTCTCAGTTGTCTGTGGAACTATGGAAACCTGGTAAGGTTTGTTTCTCTGCTTGTGTTTAGACTACCCCTGAGTTTTCTGTTGTCGATTTTTTTATGGGTCTCTGCCTCTGTGCGTCCTCTGCTCGATTTGTTATCTGGGTTTTCACTACTGTTACCTATGTATGTCGGTTTATGAGAATGTGGTTCCCGGTCTCATTCTACAGCAATGGTTCGGCTCATGCACAGTCTCAGCAAACCAATGGTGTCGTTCTTCGTCAATTCCTCCACCAATGCAACTGGTAAGCTTTCCTTCTCTGCTATTTCGTTTTACCTGTTCCTCTTTCTGGCTCTAACGTCTTCGGCTCCTTGTGAGCAGGAAGACAATCTGAGGTTGCAATGGTCACGACTCCTTTGGTAGGTAAGCGGAACCCAATATAGTTTTCGGCTTGTTAAAAATAAAATTTGTTTTGAATTCCTGTATTTTCCTTCCACTGTATTTTGATTCTCATCCTTTGGTTTCTCTTGCAGGTGGAACGACCAAGGGTTTCGGTGCTGGGACCTTTGACTACTCCGAGGGAATTCCGAGTAGCATTGTTCTATTTACCTGTAGTTTGTTTCCCTGAGTCTTTCGGCGTATGGTTTGGTTTGGTTGTTGGCCTTGAGCCACTGTTTATGTTTGGCTATGTTGTTATAAAGCATCTTTGTGGAGTCGTAGGAGTGGGTTTAGGAATTTATGGGGTTTCAATTTATGTTGATAATGATTACAGTTCCCAAATCCATGAACTGGTTCATTCTTAAGTTTTTAAACACAAATGTAAATGGACAATAACTTGCGATGATTGGATATGAACTATCTGGAATTGAATTTTTTTTGGTTATGCATTTAAAATTCGCATACCTGGGTTTTATTGTGGTTGTCCTCTTCACTGTAATGGCAAACTCTGATTTTTCGCATATAGAAAATTGTATGGACGATTCCTGGTTGCGTGTTTGGTTACTCTGTTGGTGTTGCCTGTAGATGAGCGTTGTTACTCCAAATTTAACGAAATCTGCATTCAGATGTCTCCCTTGTTTATTTAAATTCTGTGACCATGCATTTATGACATTCAAAAAGTAATTCAATATACAAATACTTAGAAATGAATAGGACGCTATGAGGATATATGCACAGAAAATTTGTATATTTTTTCTCAATACTTCTCTCTCAGTCCGAGCCCCTGTATTGTGCTTTGTTTCACTATTTAATAGCAGTGTTACAAACTGTTCTAATTGCTGTTATTTTATTCAGTTTGTTCAATTAGTTACAACAGTTATTTTCCATATGGAACTTTGTCTGATTTCTAGTACATTTTCTTTTCATGCCTTTTTACAACAGTAGCTTAACTATTTGAAAACAATGACTCTAATCTAATTATTACTACTCCTAATTACAACTTATTACAGTATTCTTTAAGTAACTTGATAAAAGAAAAGGAAAGAACAAAAAAACAAGTATGTTTCCCACTAAATGAATCAATCTCTCTGTCCTCTTCAGAAACCATATTCCCTCACTTTTGTCTTTGCCCTGTCAGCTAGATGCTCCTGCATCAGGCTCCTGAGGTAAAAGAAATTCATGGCTCCATTCCATGAGCTCCTCCACCGAATAGCCAACCTTCCATATCTATGCCGCATCGAGCCATGAGCTGTCCTCCATTGTACGGTCTCTCCACTTGACAAGATATCACAGATATTCCTTCCTACGTGTCTTCTTGGCTACCTGTGTGCTGAGAATTCCTTCAATCTCATGGGATTAAGCCGAAGGCATATGCCTCATCCAAAAACCATCTCCAACTTGGGTGTCCCGTTCTGGTCGTACCACACTGTCTTCCTCTGCTTGGGCAGTGTATGGGAACAAATCCGCCACATTGAAAATAGGTGATATGCTTATATCAGGTGGTAGTTGAATTTCATAGGCGTTGGCTGAGAATTTACGCAAGATCTTGCAGGGGCCAATTTTTTTAAACTTTAAATTATTATATGTACCCTTAGGAAATAGTTCCTTACGCAAGTGCACGAGGACCTCATCTCCGACATTGAATTGTACTTCCCTTCGCCTTGAATCTGCTTGCTGCTTGTATTTCTGTACGCTGTCTTGCAATTTTAGTTTTACCTGTTCATGTAGTTCTCTCATCGCTTCGGAAAAATCTTCTCCATCTGCGCTTCTTCGTTCTAATTTTCCTAAATCTCGCAATTCATGTATTCCCCGAGGGTGCATGTCGTACAAGATTTGGAACGGGCTATGTCCGGTGCTATGATTGGGTGAATCGTTATAAGCGAATTCCGATTGTGCGAGAGCACAACCCCATAACCGTGAATTTTCCCCAGTCAAACTCCGTAATAAATTTCCCAAACTCCTGTTCACCACTTCCGTTTGCCCATCAGTCTGCGGATGATACATAGAGCTGAAATTCAGTTGCATGCCCAATTTTTTCCACAGGGTGCGCCAAAAGTGTCCTGTGAATTTTACATCCCTGTTAGAAACGATAGAATTGGGTAGGCCATGTGATCTAACAACTTCCGAGAAAAACATGTGAGCTACATACGTGGCATCACTAGTTTTCCGGCAAGGAATAAAATGAGCCATTTTTTAAAATCTATCTACCACTACCATCATTGAGTCATAGCCCCACTGCATTCTAGGCAGTCCCGAGACAAAGTCAATGCTGACTGAGTCCTATGGCCTGCTTAGAACAGGTAGTGGTGTGTAAAGTCCGGTATTCTGACTATGTCCGTTCACCAGTTGGCAGACTTTACACCTGTTCACATATCGTTGGATATCCCTGCGCATTTTGGGCTAGTAATAAAAGTGTCCGAGCTATTCCAAAGTTTTGTCTATGCCAAAATGACCTGCTAAACCACCACTATGTTTCTCCCGTATAATATTTTCTCTCATCGAACAGTCCGGGATACATAACTGTCCACCTCTGAACAATAGTCCTTCCTGCAAATTGTAGTCCAACCATGGACTTGTATTCCTCAACATGGGACTTTGGCATGCTTCAAAGGCTTCTTTGAAGTCTATGTCAGTCTCGTATAAATCCTTTAGATGTTTGCATCCCATCACCTGTATTCTGCTTTCCTGTAAGAGCAAAACTCTTCTGCTCAAGGCATCTGCCACTTTATTGGCTTGCCCGCTAATGTGCTTTAGCATGAAGGTGAAACTCTGCAAGTATTCTACCCATTTGGCATGCTTATGGTTCAGCTTGTGATGTTGCATTACATATTGTAACACTGAATTATCAGAAAATAATACAAACTCGTTGCCCAGCAGGTAGTGTCTCCAATGCTTTAAAGCTTGGACCACAGCATAAAATTCCTTGTCATACGAGGAGTATTTTTGCCTGCTTTCATTTAATTTCTCACTAAAGAATGCCACTAGTCTATCTTCCTGACTGATCACAGCGCCAATAGTTGTCCCACTTGCGTCACATCGAACCTAAAAAAGTTTGTTGAAGTCGAGTAGTCTCAAGATTGGTCTCTCCATAATCTTCCGTTTCAAAAGCTGAAAGTTGTCCTCTGCAGCAGTGGTCCAACAAAAAGGCTGACTGGCCTTCTTGATGGTGTATAGCATTGGTGCATAGATTTCGCTGAAATTTCTAATAAACTTCTGATAAAAACTTGCCAATCTGTGAAAGCTACGTACCTCAAACAAGCTCTTGGGTGATGGCCAGTTGATGATTACTACGATCTTTTCTGGATCCATCCTCAATTCATTTTCTGTGACTACAAACCCCAAGTAAACTAGTTCCTTCTGTAGGAAAGTACATTTTTTAAAGTTTATCAGTAGTTTGTTCTGCTGTAATTTCTCTAGAACTCTTCGAACATGCTGAAGGTGTTCTCCCTTCGTTTTGCTGAAAAGTAAAATATCGTCAAGATAAACTATCACAAACTTGCCAATAAATTCTCTTAACATTTCTTTCATCAACCTCATAAAAGTACTAGGAGCGTTGCTCAAACCAAACGGCATGACTAGCCACTCGTACAACCCTTCATTGGTTTTGAAGGCTGTTTTCCATTCATCTTCCTCTCTGATCCTGATCTGATGATATCCACTCTTCAGATCAATCTTCGTAAAGTAGGATGCTCCACTGAGACAATCCATCATGTCATCCATTCTGGGTAGGGGAAATCTGTACTGAATAGTGATTTTATTGATGGCTCGTGAATCCGTACACATCCGCCATTCTCCTCCCTTCTTAGGTGCGAGTACTGTTGGTACCGCACAAGGGCTCAAACTTTCTTTGATCAGTCCCTCATCTAGTAACTCTTGCACCTGTTTACGAATCTCTTCATTGTCTTTCGGGCTCACTCTATATGCTGCCTTGTTTGGTAGACTTGCTCCAGGTATGAAATCGATATGATGGCTAATGCTCCTTCTGGGAGGCAACTTATCTAGTAAATAGTCAACCACAATGTCCTTAAATTCTTTCAACATCTCTTGAATCTCTGTAGGCAATTCTGACTTTTCTATGTTCAGTGATATTGCTTTTTTCCTTCTTACAACTTCATAATTCACCTCGTTTTCTTCAATCTGCTTAACAAACTGTTTTCCTCTTATTAACAATGCTTTCGTTCCACTTGATTCTGTTGCATCCTCCTCCTTGATGGGTACAAGCGTATGTTTGACTCCATCTTTCACAAATTTGTAATAATTCGTTTTCCCATCATGTGTCACCTTCCGGTCATACTGCCACAGTCTCCCTAGTAGTATATGACATATGTCCATTGGCATAATATCACAAACAACTTTGTCTTGGTATCTGCCAATATGAAATTCAAACTCACATTGTTCATCAACTAATAATTGGTGGCCTTTCTATAGCCACGACACCTTGTAAGGTGTGGGATGTTTAAGTTGCTTTAATCCCAATTTTTCCACCATCTCAGTGGCAACTAATTTATCTCTACTCCCGCTATCTATGATTAATTTACAACACTTCCCATGTGATTCGCAAACTGTTCGAAACAACGCCTTCCGCTGGTTCTACTCAACCATCTCCTTTGCTGGCTTCAACAACACCTTGTTCAAAACTAATGCCTCTCTTGTTTTTGCCACATTTTCTACTTCCCGAGGCTGTGCTTCAACTTCCTCAGGCTGTGCAACAAATTCTCCCCTCTGGCCAGCATGCTCGACTTCCAGGCATTCGAAGGATCTGTGCCCCCACTTATGGCACCTGTAGCACTGGACATTAGTCCCTCTTCGACGACCATTTCCTCTTCCCCGCTGATATGGCCAACCTCCTTTAGTGCTATCTCCCTTCTCTGCTGTCCCTAAAGCTCTGGAGCTGCTGCCTTCCTCGCTGTCAGTAGCAGTTCTTCCTCTGCCGTAGGACTGTCCTTGTCCTCTGCCATTTCCTCGTCCTCTCCTATTGTTTTGTTTCCTGTTAATTTTTTCTTTAGCCTTTACAACACTCTGAAAGGCTTCTTCTATATTTCGTGGAGAGAGAATATTGATCTCATCCAATATTTCCATCCTCAAGCCATTCACACACCTCGTTGTCTTTTCTGGAGTATCATCAGTATAACCAGCCCGCAAATTTACACAATAAAACTCCTCTATGTATTCCTTTACGGTCATACCTTTTAGCCTTAAATTCTGCACTCATCAATAAAGTTCGACCTGATAGTCTTTAGGCAAAAACATGCCCTTCAATTTTGCCACCATTCTTGGTCACTTGTTTATCAGTAGCTTGTTCATCCTCTTCCTGTCCGCTTGGACACTATCCCACCATAAAGAAGCGTGTCCTTTTAACTTGGTTGCAGCAAATCTAACTCTTTTGTCCTCATTGATCTCTTCATTTTCAAAATACTTATCTAACTCACTTACCCAATCAAGCAGAACATCTGCGGATAGATTGCCATCGTAGTTAGGGATCTCAGGTTTGGGTTTGTTGCTGGCTAACAGTACTGATCTCAACAGTTTTATCTCTGGGGCTTCTTCCTCTGATCCTTCTGTAGCAGTTGTTGCTTCTTCTTCACTATCATCCCCAAGTTCTGGGTCTCTTCTCCTTCCTACCTCTACTGCTTCTAAGCGAGTGGTAAGGACTCTCAACTCTTCTCTCAAGCCCTCGTCTACTCCTCTATGCACACCTCTTCCACATCCCCGTCTTGGAACTTCCATCTTGTTTTTTTTTAATTTCCTGCTCTGATACCACTTGATGGGGCCAACCCACGTGGTCCCGTTGTCTCTCCTTTCCACCTGGTGTTGTACTGTCAGTTGATATTTACGTTAACAGGATTTCGAATAGATATAACTTGATTTTCAATCTGCGCTCAATTAATAGGTTTTACGGTAAGGTACATTGGTTGTATGTGGAACGAAAACCTGTACCGTCTTGGAATTCTAAACCCTGCCTTAGCATAGGGTTTTCACCACCCTTGTGTTCATTTCGTTTTGTATTACTTCTGGTTCCTCTGTCTGCGAGCTCTCGGCGACTTGGCGATTTCACTGTGACTTTCTTCTGTGATGCTTCGTATTTTTTTGAAGCTCGTTCCCCTCGTTCTCTGTGACATGAGTTGGTAGTCTGCAAGTTTCGATGTGGGTTCTTTTAGTTGGTCTGGGGTTTTGTTGCTCCGAGTCTGTTGAGCTACATGCTCATGGCGGTCTTCACGGCTCCATTTGTTCGAATTCTGTTGTGGAAGTGTCTCAGTTGTCTGTGGAACTATGGAAACCTAGTAAGGTTTGTTTCTCTACTTGTGTTTAGACTATCCCTGAGTTTTCTGTTGTCGATTTTTTTATGGGTCTCTGCCTCTGTGCGTCCTCTGCCTGATTTGTTATCTGGGTTTTCACTACTGTTACCTCTGTATGTCGGTTTATGAGAATGTGGTTCCCGGTCTCATTCTATAGCAATGGTTCGGCTCATGCACGGTCTCGGCAAACCAATGGTGTCGTTCTTCATCGATTCCTCCACCAATGCAATTGGTAAGCTTTCCTTCTCTATTATTTCGTTTTACCTGTTCCTCTTTCTGGCTCTAACGTCTTTGGCTCCTTGTGAGTAGGAAGACAATCTGAGGTTGCAATGGTCACGACTCCTCTGGTAGGTAAGCGGAACCCAATATAGTTTTCAGCTTGTTCAAAATAAAATCTGTTTTGAATTCCTGTATTTTCCTTCCACTGTATTTTGATTCTCGTCGTTTGGTTTCTCTTGCAGGTGGAGCGACCGAGGGTTTCGGTGCTGGGACCTTCGACTACTCCGAGGGAATTCCTGGTAGCATTGTTCTATTTACCTCTAGTTTGTTTCCCTGAGTCTTTCGGCGTATGGTTTGGTTTGGTTGTTGGCCTCGAGCCACTGTTTATGTTTGGTTCTGTTGTTATACAGCGTCTCTGTCGAGTTTTAGGAGTGGGTTTGGGAATTTATGGGGTTTCAATTTATGTTGATAATGATTACAGTTCCCAAATCCATGAACTGGTTTGTTCTTAAGTTTTTAAACACAAATGTAAATGGACAATTACTTGCGATGGCTGTATATGAAATATCCGGAATTGAATTTTTTTTGGTTATGCTTTTAAAATTTGCATACCTGGGTTTTATTGTGGTCGTTCTCTTCACTGTAATGGAAAACTCTGATTTTTCGCATATAGAAAATTGTATGGACGATTCCTGGTTGCGTGTTTGGTTACTCTGTTGGTGTTTCCTGTAGATGAGCGTTGTTACTCCTTCTCTGAATTTAACGAACTCTGCATTCGGATGTCTACCTTGTTTATTTAAATTATGTGACCATGCATTTATGACATTCACACAGTAATTCAATATACAAATACTTAGAAATGAATAGGACGCTATGAGGATATTGCACAGAAAATTTGTATATTTTTTTCTCAATACTTCTCTCTGAGTCTGAACCCCTGTATTGTGCTTTGTTTCACTATTTAATACAACTGTTACAAACTGTTCTAATTGTTGTTAGTTTGTTCAATTTGTTCAATTAGTTATAGCAATTATTTTCCATATGGAACTTTGTCTGATTTCTAGTACATTTTCTTTTCATGCCTTTTTGCAACAGTAGCTTAACTATTTGAAAACAATGACTCTAATCTAATTATTACTACTCCTAATTACAACTTATTACAGTAATCTTTAAGTAACTTGATAAAAGAAAAGGAAAGAAAAAAAAAACAAGTATGTTTCCCACTAAATGAATCAATCTCTCTGTCCTCTTCAGAAACCATATTCCCTCACTTTTGTCTTTGCCCTGTTAGCTAGATGCTCCTGCATCACTCTCTCTCTTACCCTTCTCTCCCACTCTCTCTCCTCTATATTTCAAAACTGTCAAAATACTTTGATAGTAAAAATATTGTGTTTAAATAAATTCTTTTATTTTGATGCCATACAAAAATTTAATTTTTTTATATGATACATACTTAGAATGCAAGAATTCAAATGTGTGTTGTACACTATTGTGGACGGAAAATTATTTTCCATGGAAATATTATCTAAAATATTCCAAAATATTAATGGTCTAGCTACCCCCATTAAAGATACATAGAGAGCTTCATGTCTTCTAATTGAAACTACTTACGTTTTATTTCTTTAGGTAACTTTAGGTTATGATTACTTCAATATTTTAAAAATATTATATATTTTATTATGTTAAATTTATATAAAGGTTAAATTGAAATCAACATATTGCCTCAAATTATATGACTTATTTGTGGTTAGTGAAGTCTATTTTATTGAGGCCATGTATATCAACCACATTCATTAATGTGGTTTGTGCTATATATATTATAATATAACAATTTTATATTATACTACAGTTAATAATATTATATAATCCAAAATTAATAATTTTATATTAACATTAAAATATATTAATATTATTTTTTTATACTAATATCAATTTCATAATTTAATTTATAATAATAATATTTTATTATTAATATTAAATTTATAAGGTTTGTACATGACATATAAAAAAAATTGTAATAATAATTGAAATTTTAAAATGTGGTAAAAACTTAAATTTTAGATAAATTATGGGATTCAATATTTTTTTATAAAGGTCCGAATCAAGATATTTGAATTTGAAATTTAAATGTTGAATCGACCACTTTCGAGCCTCTAAAGTCCTAAAATCCACTATTTCAGCACCACTTTTGCAAAATTTCCTACCACACCATTTTGTACTCTAGCGAACTTAGGGAAATTTTTTTCCTTAGGTGGTGGAGTTGATCATGTTGGATTCATGAAGGAATCCTCTATCCAATGACTTATGAGTTTCACATTTTTAGATTCATATGATATTTTTCATCTAATTTCTTTTAAACATAATGTTTGTTTTTTTTTTTAAATAGTTTAAAAGAGGTTGAATATAAAATCAATATCATAAATATTACCCAGAAAAAATTTAAAAAATATCATTATTTTCATTATGAGTCCTCTCTTCATAAGGGTATCTTTGGTTTTAAAATTTATTTAGATAGCTAAAAAAACTGACATGAACACTTGTGTCTACAAAATGAAATTGAAATATTTCTTCGCCAACTTTGAAAATAATAAAACATAATAATTTACATTAAAAAATAAAATTAATATGAAAAAATTAGCCCTCCGTGTAGATCATGGTTAGTATATATTATTATATATATATATATATATATATATATATATATATATATATATATATATATATATATATTAAATTACACATTTTAGACTAAATTATGCTACGTGAATACACTGATACCTCTTAAGATGTGTGAAAATATGCAAGAACAAGCATTTAATTTAATGGAAAATTGACAACACTAAATATTTTTTCAAAAACTATCATTAGCACAACAACATAATTCTCCATAATTTGTATTTTTATTTTGAATCAAAATTCACAGTGCTTATATGAATTTTGAGGGTTTCAATTCGATAAAAGAGGAAAAACTTGAAATTTTATCGCTACATTTGGCCAAAAGTGTAACCCACCTACATGCATTCACCAATACAACATTTTTTTCTTCTCTTCAAAAATAATACAATCCATACCCCTATGAATATTTTCATTCAATATATTTATGCAATTGTATATATAAGATAGTGGAAATGACATTACAAACAAGGTCAAAAACAAATTTCCCACAACAATTTCAAGGGATTAGTTTGGTTTCTTAGCTAGTTGACATATCCATGAGGCTATTGAGGTTGCTAAAGAGTGAATTCATAACATTAGATTAAGGAACCTAAAGTTGGTGGTGATAAAAGTCAATTTATCAAAAGCCTATGACATGCATACCTGGCTTTACCTAAGCTCATTGATGATGCACCTAGGAGTTGAGCACCTTTTATTACTTGGGTGATTAGTTTTATAACAACAACTTATTTTTTGTTCTCATCAAATTGTGTTGCTTCCAATTTTTTAGAGAAGGAAGAGGGCTTATGTAAGGATTTCCCTCACCACCTCTATTTTTTCTTCTAGTGGCTAAGGTGCTAAGCAAATCATTAATGGAGGAAAAGAGATCATGGAACTTCAAAGGCGTTCTTATGTGATTAAACTTATATATTTCACAACTTTTGTTTTATTGATATACTAGTATTTTCCAATGGTAGTAGATAGGACCTAACTAGGTTGCATGAAATTATGGGTTTGTATTACGTTGCAACACTAATGGTGTTTAACATATGTAAATAATAAATTTCCTTTTCAGAATTTGAGGAGGTGCGACAAGTTTATGCTTTGTCATTTCTTCCTTATTTTAGGGTGGATTTAGTAGATGGGATGAAATATTTAGGGTTCTACATAAAACTTAATACTATTTGAAACAAGACTAGTATTGGCTTGTAGCTAAACTAGAAAAGTAAATATCATATTGGAGATACATCTGGTTGTCACAGGGAGGAAAATGTTTTTAGTTAAATCCATTCCTATCTACTAGGTCCCTTTGTCATGGATTCTAGAGGGACTCTTGGAAAATATTAACAAGATAAGTTGTAGGTTTTTATGAGGAGGATAAAGATGATTTTGTGGGGAAAATGGGAGGATATAGTGGTGCCATAGTTGTTGGGAGGACAATGCCTTAACAACATTTTCCCTTTATCAAAAAGTTATGTAGTGAATAGTATTTTAATGTTTGTTCTAGGTGAACTTTTGGTGTCAAGTGGTTAGCCAAAAATATATTTATCTAAAGTCAATTAAAGATTGGATAAGGTTTGATAAACCTAAGAATAATATAGTGGTGTAGAAGGATTTTTTGAAGGTTTCTCCTTTGATTAGGGGTTCCCTAGCTTGGAAGGTGGGTGAGGGGACCCTAGTTCGGATTGGAGATATGGGAAATGATTTAATCAGTAAGGGATAAAGGTTTTCACATAATTTTCCACATGTATATCCATTTACAAATTTGATATAGAGGTAAGTATGGCTTATGAAAAACAAGCTGGACCTCACAGGAAATGAAGTAAATTCATCAAATGGATTTTTATCATGTTTAGGAAAGTGTCATGTTTGAATCTAAGAATGTCATGATGAAATATCCTAGTATTTTTCTCTTTCATGGGTTTACAAGCTTAGGTTTGGATATATCCTTTTACGTTTAGAGGAATGAAGAAGAGAACCTCAATGTTAGTGGGACTATCTTTCGATTTTCAAATTCCATCCTAATGAAAAGATGTTGATTTTGTGTTTATTGATGAATAACGTATTAACATGGGATAGATTATAGAAGATGAATTACGAGAGGGTTGACACATGTGCTCTTTGTGAACTCAATGAGGAGACAAATCACTATTCGATCATGTATCACTGGAAGTAGGGGTACTAACAAGATTAAGACATGTATAGTTAGGGGATTCTATTGAAGTAGGCTTGAGTAATTGGATAAGGAGTCCACAACCAAAGTATTTTAAGGCTCTTCCATTATTAGCAGCCTGGGGGATATAGTTGGCTAAGAACCTTTCAAGTTTCTAAGAAAAATGCATTCCTCTCATAAATTTTACATCCAATATGCTCATCATATTGTGTCATTTCTAACAAGATAAGGAATAAAACTCAGTGAGGGCAGTGGTTTAAGAACAAATTGATAAGAGTGTTCCCTAAGATTTTTATGATAGAGCATAACAAGGGATCATGTTGTTTATGGAGTGGAAATGATCCTATTCTTTGCAAATGATCATTCCATTAATCTTTTGGTAAATATTGAGGAAGGGGTCAAATAATTATGTAGAATTGGTGGCACTAAACTTGCATTGTTACCAACAAAATAAAAATGAATTAATAATTTACGTGTTTGGTGATTCTCAAGTTCTCATTAAATGGGTAAAAGATGAGCAAATATATCACATTATAAGATATTTATTACGATGTCGAGTAAGAGATCGAAGGCTTGAGAACATTTTTCAACCATCTTGCTCTTCAACAAGTGTATAGGGAGACGAATATTGAAGCTAATGGTTTATCCAACACTAAAATTTTTATGTAGTGTGGTACGTGGATGATAACAAAAAATAGGAATAGGAACATTTTGGAATATTATAACCCTTCGTTTCATAAATTAAAGGGGGAAGCAACAGATACTTCTATTATTTTGGAGTTAAATATAGTAGTGGGCAAGCCTAGGATATTCCTCAATATGAGTTAAACATGTCACTAGTATTTATTGAACCTTGTTAAGAAAGATGACAATCATTCCCCCAAAAACCTGGAATAAACCCAATTTAGTTTATATAAGTGCATTATTTGTATTAAATTTATGATGACATATATAAAGCTCTCGTGATCAATTTCTTTGAAAGTTTTAATTTTTTTTTTTTCAAAATTTGGATATTAAAATACATTTTTTAAACTTTACAATTATGTAAAATGTTAGCTTAAATTTTAAATAAATATTTGTAATTTTGAAAATATTAATAAAACTATTATAAATTGATTATCTTTCTACTATTAAAAGATAATCACTTTCTTTAAACACTCTAATCTACACATATATTAAATTATAATTTCAAAATATTTACTACAATATCAATCTTTTTTAAACTAATGTGATATATACATACTATATATTTAAACATTAAATATCTTGTAATTTATTAATTCACCTAATTATATTTATAATTAAAATAATTCTATAACTATTTAATAAATTAAGTATTTTTGTATTTATTTAAATAAACATATTTACGCCGTAAGGCGTTTCCCTCTGAAATGAACTCCCCTAAAAGTCTTTCTGTCCTAATCTTAATCGTCAGATCTATTGTTAGACGATTGAACAATTATGTGCCGTCCAAAATAAACATTAAAAAAATTAATTAAACCCAGCGCCACGCAGCGCAGATTTTTCTGCAGGAGGAGGAGCGCCAAGAGGATGACGAGCGCCGCGCGATGCTCAGCAGCCCTGTTATTCTGAATTTAGTTACATTCAACAGAGAATAAATTTCGTTTTGATTTGTCTAAAATAAACCTTTTATTGCAGGCAGAGCACCAAGAGGATGAGGAGCGTCGCGCGATGCTCAGCAGCCCTGTTATTCTGAATTTAGTTACATTCAGCAGAGAATAAATTTCGCTCTGATTTGTCTAAAATAAACCTTTTATTGCAGGCATTATATTGTTTTTTATTTCAGGATGTGGTTACTCCAGACTCGTGAATTTTCTGAATATATGGCAATGAGGCCTTACCCTATAGCTTATAGGTATGTCATTCTTGTGTTTACTACTTCATTTTACATTCCCGTGCTGTGGGCATTACCGTCTCGTCTAATTTTCATGGGCTTGGATGTGCCAGAGGATGTGTGCTGGTATCGTTGAGCTGGTTCAAGTATTCGTGGGACAAGAGAACAATGGATTCCATTACCATCGTGGTGAAAACTCTCAGGTCTGCATTTATCATTTTCCCCTCAATTCCTTGTCATTGTCGTTTTGTGTTCCTCAAAGGAACGTGTTTGGTTCTCATGCAAACTATTTTTCTCTGGCTGTTTAGGGTATCCACAGTGGAATGGAATTCACCAAACTATACCAATGGAACCAAGAGCAACTTCTCTTCAAGTGTGCTATGTATCTATATGTATGGATTATTAACCCTTGTCTCAGAAAATAACTCCCCTATTTACCTTTTTTCATTTATGCTACCTGTAGCCATGGTGTATGCCTCGACTGGTTGACCTTGCCAGTTCACTTGGTTTAATGGTGGGTATTTCAGGGCACCACTGATGGCCGCTACAATGCTAATGCTTTCCCTCGTACATTTAATTAGGAGTGTTATGCATATCTCGGTGCCTGCTGCGACAGAGAAATACTACTATTATATCTTGCATGAGCACTATAATATCTATGATGTGATCACTTTATTTAATTAAAGTATTAGATAGGACCAAATCTGATAACCCCCCACCATTGATCAGTCTTAACGCCCTCTTCTCTGAGCATTCCATAGAGAGACAAGAATTCCCAATATGCTCGCCTGTTGTTCTTGTGTGGGGACTCGTAGTGGCACTCGAGGAACAACTCATCAATAAGGAAAATGGTACTAGTGTTGATAATCTTAGGCAACAACTGAAATTCAACACTGCTCACATCCGTTCTCACAACAACATAGTCCTCTTTAGTGAGAGTTTTCATTAACCAATCTGCGAAGTCTAATCCCCTCACCCTTGATAACTTGGGGAGGATAAGAGAGTATACAGTTTTGGGCTGAGTCTGTCCTCCACCAACTAAGTTTAAGCTTAATGTTAAAATTTCATTCTTAATCCAAGCTGCGTAGGAATTTTTTTTACATATGGATGATTTAAATAATCTACCCCAACTAACCCATCTGCTTCGATGGAAAATATTTCAAACTTGTCGGTCTCCTTGTGGTAATGCGGTTGAAACCAAGCCCGAATGCTTGATTTGTAATTGTTGGCCCCAACATCAACATATACATAATTAACTGGCTTGTTGAGATAACCTAGAATGTTTGGGAGGTATTGAATATTGATCAAGTTTTCCTTGCATTCAATCCATGAATCTCTAAGCTATTCCAGCATAACATGTTTAATTTTTTCATGGAAGCCTTTTTCTCATCAGGCACTTATTGGTTTGCCTAGGCATCACTTTCTTTGGGCAACTCACTACTTGGTGTACCTTTCTAAATGCAGTAATAGTACTAGTGGTGTACCTTTAAAACTAGTTGAAATATTCCAACACTCCTTTGTTCAACGATAGACAATCTATCATGGGGACTCTCCCCACAGATGGTTTTGCCATCACTCTTCTTCACATTATTCATGAACCAAAACAAATACAGGAATTTAAATTCGATGCCTCTTAAATCCAAAAAGGGTAAAAATAAAAACAAAGGCAACAGGAAGAGGCAAAACCTTTATGTTCATTTCTTGAATGGCTAATTTAGTATCTTTCCGCTATGTATAATCCATCAACAATTTTGTTGATTTTCTTTGTTGTGTTTAGCATACCAAAATTTCATGTGCTTGATGCTATCTAGAGACTCCTTCAAGTATCAAACATAAGAAATAGTAGAAGGCTATTAAAAATAAGCTTATGAAAAGAGAGTTAGTCATGAATGTGAGAAAAACTCACGTAGCAGAAAATGAAATAGTAACAAGCTTACGATCAATATTGAATTAACTTTATCTATATTGGAAGATTCATGTGGATATCAGAAAGTTATTTAAACTCCCTTATGGCTAAGTATAACAAAATAGAGCGACTGCACAGACTCTCAAGAATATGATTTGCAAATAATAGAAAGCACTGAAATAAACTGTAAATGTTCAAAACAAAGCAAGACAATGGAGAAAAAATTAGCAGGACAGAAAAAAAAATTAAAAGATTGCATATTTACAAAGATCATCTCCTTGTCCAGGAATGAATCAATATGATGGAGAGAAAATTAGCAATACAAGAATACATCGAGAAAACAATAAGGGACTTCAAACATACACAAATCATAGTAAATACTCAGAAGATGATGGCATATTCAGGAGTAGACAAATATAGCTTATGAGGCTTTTGTGATTAAACACTAAACTCATAAAAATATTACAAGCAATTCAAAAACCCTGAAATAGGTACTAAACAAGACAAATACATTAAAGAAAGGAATGGGGTATACATTCATAATCAAATATAAAAACAAAAGATATCAATAATCTAGTTCCACCTGCAACAAACCCCTTGCATCAAAACAAAGAACAATCATCATTCAATGTCAATACGAATACATATGGGAATGATAGAATGCACTAATAGGAAATTGCAAAAATTTAAAAATGAAGCTCATAATGGAGACAAACTTGGTAGTGCAACATAACATCATGAAAACAATTTACAGGAGTGAAAACATGCACAAATCATAGCAACAAATAAATATATGGAAAATTCCATTCATAATGAAGTATAAACATTGAAGGAATGAGAGATATCATGACCTACTTCAACCTGTTATAAACGAATTGCATTCAAAAACAACAATAAATCAGTCATGACATTCAACATGACATGGCACAATGAGTATTTAAATGTCATAATTAAGACCTAACAAGTAACTTAATTTTGAGGTTAGCTAATTAGCCAAAATATTAACGTAAGTGCATATGCCTCAAAATGTCCCTGAATATTTCGAGGATCCATTGTGTGACCTTGGAGATCCATTCCAGGAGTTACCATACCAGGTCTCTGGTACATATTTGAAAGCAAGATTGTAAGGATGATGGTTGGACTCGTGTGCAGCCTTGAACACTGATCCCCATGCCTGCGGGCTCTAATCTTAAAGTAGAAAGGGTAGTTGACTCTGTCTTTCTCGGTACCAACAATGGAAGCTAAATGCTTTGCCGTCAATTTTTCCTGCTTAATGATTTAGACCCAAGGCAGAAAGGTAAAGCTCCAAGTTCTTTAAGCTATGCACATAAAGTTAAATCAATTAGCTCGATCTTCTTAGTCCTAAAAAATGCTTATATAGCGGCAAAAAAAACACTACAAATGCACAAAAATAGAAAACAACATGGCAATATTAAAGAAATGGAAGCAATAAAGCAATCCTGAAACCTAAGAAAAATCAAGAGCTACATGTAAAATTTCCTGCAAAATTGATCGGTTTTCATCTCAAGCACAAATTTACATGTAAGATACAAATAAAAATAGAAAGAAAAAACACTAACAAAAAAAAACACTGAAACTGTTAGATTTCCAGGCAATGTATTTAAAAAAGCACTTGAGAGTCTGACGGGAATTCATTTGTCATATGGTAAAAAGGCTAGCTCTAATTTGGTGACCTCTAAGACATGAATTTTTTGATACGTACAAAGAAACAAAAAAAGGGCACCTCCAGGTAAAGTCTGGTATTTTTCCACCTAGATAAGCACAATTTTGCAGAAACCTGAAGAATGCAACATAATACAACGAAAAATGAAAACGAGTTAATTTTGTACATTATAATATGCATTGTATCAAGGGCATATGATTTAGCTACTATTTTACAAATATAATGTTCATGCATCTGCATCTTCTGCATTCACCTAATTAATTTTTTTAAAGCCTGTGCTTATAAGGAGGAATAGAACAACCCTCCATGATCCCTTTTCTAATTTCTAAGTCATCAAAATAATTTTGCAACCCTTGTTTGAAATTATCATTCCTTCCATTGTTTACAGATCAAAAGTTAAATGGAGGGTGTGTATATTATTTACCCTAATTCTTTACAATGTCGAGGAATATGCACTAACCAACAAAATTTGTGGCACCATTATAGATATAACAGAAAATTACAGGTCTATTTCCCTTTCCACCTCCCGCTAAGTATGTACATGACAGATTCATAAACTATTTAGGAATATGATTTAATCAATCCAAGACTGTAGAGAAAGTGCTTAGACTTTGATTTGAAAAGATTGCCAAAGGAGAAGGGGATGGTAGATGTTGTTACCTTTTTCTCCAGCTAGGCATACTTATATTTGTTCCTTAATGTTATTGCATTTAGGGTTAAATTAGAAAAGAACTTACTAATCTTTAAAATTTTAAATACATACAATTAAGGTTGTGAAAGCATAGTAGTTTTCCTTGCATTCAATCCATGAATCTCTAAGCTATTCCAGCATAACATGTTTTAATTTTTTCATGGAAGCCTTTTTCTCATCAGGCACTTATTGGTTTGCCTAGGCATCACTTTCTTTGGGCAACTCACTACTTGGTGTACCTTTCTAAATGCAGTAATAGTGTCAATCCCAAGCCCATGGGCATAAGAACCAAATCTTTTGAGATATAAAATTTTGAATTTGGGCAAATAGTCGAGCTATAGTATTTGAGGATGGAGGATTTTCTTTTTGGAGTTGGAGATGCATAAGGGAAACACCCCCATCTTAAGAGTACATTCTATTTCAGCTACATGAAAGGATTGTGTATCAAACAAAACACTAAATTCAAAATCAAATGAGTTATCAGGAAATCGATGTCTTGTTTGTTAAAATCTTGTTTAAAAATCATATCAACTCCAAATCCAATGGCATCTGGTATGTCAAGAATGCCTCTTTCCTCGTATATTCCAATGCGCAGAGCTTTATTCCCTATCTTCAATAGGCCTTATGCAATAACATCCTGAAAAGTAATGGGAAAATTTTGAACATTGTATGTTTCCCATTGTTCATGTAGATCAAAAGTGTCATTGGGCCTCACATTGAACAACATATCATTGGTAATGCCAATTCCATGGGGAACTTTCATGGAAACTCCAAAGTCTACCGGATCATTGGGACATTCATAGGTTGGACTGAGGGTAGTAGATGCATAAAAGAAGGGACAAGAAACCAAATCCATTACCAACAACAAAGATCTGTCCATCATTCGCATAACAGCCATGCAATTTGACAATGTATAAAATGGAAGAGGTCAATGCCACTAGTTGAAATATTCCAACACTCCTTTGTTCAACGATAGACAATCTATCGTGGGGACTCTCCCCACAGATGGTTTTGCCATCACTCTTCTTCACATTATTCATGAACCAAAACAAATACAGGAATTTAAATTCGATGCCTCTTAAATCCAAAAAGTGTAAAAATAAAACGAAGGCAACAGGAAGAGGCAAAACCTTTATGTTCATTTCTTGAATGGCAAATTTAGTATCTTTCTGGTATGTATAATCCATCAACAATTTGTTGATTTTTTTTTGTTGGGTTTAGCATACCAAAATTTCATGTGCTTGATGCTATCTAGAGACTCCTTCAAGTATCAAACATAAGAAATAGTAGAAGGCTATTAAAAATAAGCTTATGGAAAGAGAGTTAGTCATGAATGTGAGAAAAACTCACGTAGCAGAAAACGAAATAGTTACAAGCTTATGATCAATATTGCATTGAACTTTCTCTATATTGGAAGATTCATGTGGATATCAGAAAGTTATTTAAACTCCCTTATGGCTAAGTATAACAAAATAGAGCAACTGCACAGACTCTCAAGAATATGATTTGCAAATAATAGAAAGCACTGAAATAAACTGTAAATGTTCAAAACAGAGCAAGACAATGCAGAAAAAATTAGCAGGACAGAAAAAAATTACAAGATTGCATATTTACAAAGATCATCTCCTTGTCCAGGAATGAATCAATATGATGGAGAGAAAATTAGCAATACAAGAATACATCGAGAAAACAATAAGAGACTTCAAACATACACAAATCATAGTAAATACTCAGAAGATGATGGCATATTCAGGAGTAGACAAATATAGCTTATGAGGCTTTGGTGATTAAACACTAAACTCATAAAGATATTACAAGCAATTCAAAAACCCTGAAATAGGTACTAAACAAAACAAATACATTAAAGAAAGGAATGAAGTATACATTCATAATCAAATATAAAAACAGAAGATATCAATAATCTAGTTCCACCTGCAACAAACCCCTTGCATCAAAACAAAGAACAATCATCATTCCATGTCAATACGAATACATATGGGAATGATAGAATGCACTAATAGGAAATTGCAAAAATTTAAAAATGAAGCTCATAATGGAGACAAACTTGGCAGTGCAACATAACATCATGAAAACAATTTACAGGAGTGAAAACATGCACAAATCATAGCAACAAATAAATATATGGAAAATTCCATTCATAATGAAGTATAAACATTGAAGGAATGAGAGATATCATGACCTACTTCAACCTGTTATAAACGCATTGCATTCAAAAACAACAATAAATCAGTCATGACATTCAACATGACATGGCACAATGAGTATTTAAATGTCATAATTAAGACCTAACAAGTAACTTAATTTTGAGGTTAGCTAATTAGCCAAAATATTAACATAAGTGCATATGCCTCAAAATGTCCCTGAATATTTCGAGGATCCATTGTGTGACCTTGGAGATCCATTCCAGGAGTTACCATACCAGGTCTCTGGTACATATTTGAAAGCAAGATTGTAAGGATGATGGTTGGTCTCGTGTGCAGCCTTAAACACTGATCCCCATGCCTGCGGGCTCTAATCTTAAAGTAGAAAGGGTAGTTGACTCTGTCTTTCTCGGTACCAACAATGTAATTCATTTTTCATATGGTAAAAAGGCTAGCTGTAATTTGGTGACCTCTAAGACATGAATTTTTTGATACGTACAAAGAAACAAAAAAAAGGGCACCTCCAGGTAAAGTCTAGTATTTTCCCACCTAGATAAGCACAATTTTGCAGAAACCTGAAGAATGCAACATAATACAACGAAAAATGAAAACGAATTAATTTTGTACATTATAATATGCATTGTATCAAGGGCATATGATTTAGCTACTATTTTACAAATATAACGTTCATGCATCTGCATCTTCTGCATTCACCCAATTAATTTTTTTAAAGCCTATGCTTATAAGGAGAAATAGAACAACCCTCCATGATCCCTTTTCTAATTTCTAAGTCATCAAAATAATTTTGCAACCCTTGTTTGAAATTATCATTCCTTCCATTGTTTACGGATCAAAACTTAAATGGAAGGTGTGTATATTATTTACCCTAATTCTTTACAATGTAGAGGAATATGCACTAACCAACAAAATTTGTGGCACCATTATAGATATAACAGAAAATTACAGGTCTATTTCCCTTTCCACCTCCCGGTAAGTATGTACGTGTGAGGTTCATAAACTATTTAGGAATATGATTTAATCAATCCAAGACTGTAGAGAAAGTGCTTCGACTTTGATTGGAAAAGATTGCCAAAGGAGAAGGGGATCGTAGATGTTGTTACCTTTTTCTCCAGCTAGGTATACTTATATTTGTTCCTAAATGTTATTGCATCTAGGGTTAAATTAAAAAAGAATTTACTAATCTTTAAAATTTTAAATACATAAAAGTAAGGTTGTGAAAGCATAGTAGTCTAAAAGGGCTCCAGATACCAACATTAAGTCTGGTATTTTTCCACCTAGATAAGCACAATTTTGCAGAAACCTGAAGAATGCAACATAATACAACGAAAAATGAAAACGAGTTAATTTTGTACATTATAATATGCATTGTATGAAGGGCATATGATTTAGCTACTATTTTACAAATATAACGTTCATGCATCTGCATCTTCTGGGCATGCATTCACCCCATTAATTTTTTTAAAGCCTGTGCTTATAAGGAGGAATAGAACAACCCTCCATGATCCCTTTTCTAATTTATAAACCATCAAAATAATTTTGCAACCCTTGTTTGAAATTATCATTCCTTCCATTGTTTACAGATCAAAAGTTAAATGGAAGGTGTGTATATTATTTACCCTAATCCTTTACAATGTAGAGGAATATGCACTAACCAACAAAATTTGTGGCACCATTATAGATATAACAGAAAATTACAGGTCTATTTCCCTTTCCACCTCCCAGTAAGTATGTACATATGAGGTTCATAAACTATTTAGGAATGTGACTTAATCAATCCAAGACTGTAGAGAAAGTGCTTCGACTTTGATTTGAAAATATTGCCGGGAGAAGGGGATGGTAGATGTTGTTACCTTTTTTTCCCAACTAGGCATACTTATATTTGTTCTTTAATGTTATTGCATCTAGGGTTAAATTAGAAAGAACTTACTAATTTTTAAAATTTTAAATGCATACAATTAAGGTTGTGAAAGCATAGTAGTCGAAAAGGGCTCCATATACAAACATTAAGACCTTAAACTATTTACAAAATGTAGGCCACCATTATACCATTTAATGGGAGAATAATGAGTACCCATGAACATGTTACCATAGGTTTCTCCCATAAAATGGTTTTGGGGTCAATGTTAATAGTGAAAATATCATCTACATAATAGTCAACATTTTTTATATCCGCTTCTCGTGGGATTGAATTTGAAGAGCCACACTTGATTTTTCTTTACCTTCACTATGTTGAGACAATTTGGTCATAGTTTTAATGTTACAGTTAACGTGTTAGGTATTAAAGTTTATGTCTTGTAACATTTTAGGAGTTACAATGTGTTTATGATGAGAGTGTACTAGGGGTCATAATTTTTAGAATTCATTGTGTTAAAAATCATATTGCACTATGGTTTACTTAATAATAGAGTTATTCCCTTAAGGATTATAAGGTAATAAATGCCATTTTTTCTTAATGGTAATAGTGGTTAGAAGTTGCATTTTGGAAGGGTTTGCAATTCTCCAAGAGTGATCAAAGTATATTATGGTTTATATGGGATATGGGACATATAAGTATTTTGACTTTCATAATGGTTTTTGGTTAAGACACATATTGTATTTGATATTATAGTGACCATAGTGGTGAAAAGTTACATTAAGAAAGGGAAACAATTAGTGGTGCTAATATATAGTGCAATATATATGAATATCGAATAATAAATTCATTATAAGTATTTTTATTCTTTATGAAAATATTTTTTTGTTGTATTTGCATTCTTCAATTTATGCCTTACGACGTTTCCTTTGCAACATCTGGTGCAAATGCTAGTTATCTTTATTTCGGATTTGTTTATGTGATCTGACGCATATCCATTCCACAATGTCAATCTGAGCTGCATCCTACAAGTTCAAGAATGTGGGTTAGATATAAAGGTGAATATACTTGCAATATTAAAATTTACATTTATTAATCATAATTGATTAAGGAATTGGATGACATTAATATCTACTTCTGTGCTAGGGGCTTTTTTATAGTGGATTTTGAAAACCTTGAAAGCAGACAATGTATTTTAGATTCTGGCCCTTAGTTTTCGGAAAACTCAGGCCTATTCATGAAGCCATGGAACCCATCATTTGATCCCTCAACAACAGTGATAACCTCAGCACCAGTTTAGGTGAGATTGCCAAACCTACCCTTGCATCTCTAGAAATTCTCTTCGCTAAAAGCCATTGGAAATTCAATTGGGAAATTTTACTACACGTGCCTAGAAACAGAGGGATCAGAACCACCTATGCACGCATATGTGTGGAAGTGGGCTTTAGCACAAGATTCCCAGATAAAATAAACCTAACAAGTAAAGACTATGTGTGGAACTAGAAACTCGATTATGAAAGTGTCCTCCTCAGATGTCAATCCTGCTTTGAGACAGACCATCTAGCCAAAAATTGCTCAAAAGCCTCCCAAAAAAATTATGCTAGAAAGAATCACCACAAATCTACACAAAAAGAACATTACACTGTCATCAAGGAAGAACACTCTCCAGAAAACTCTGAATCGCAAAAAATCAGGCAAGAAAGAAACAACTCTCAAGAGAAGCACGGGGAAAGCCCTGCCCAACAATAAAAAAATGAACTCGACAACCTCTCAAGCATCAACAGTGATGGAGATTCGAATACCGCACAAAATAAATCTTCATTTAACAACAAAGCAGATCTCCCAAACCAAAGTTCTTCTCCAACTATCTTCAAAAGGATGAACACAACAAATCGCAAAGCTAAGACACCAATGTCCCAAGAACGAGAAGAGATGAAGGAGATGCAAGATAAAGGAAGTTGGAAGACCGTAAATAAACCAAACAATTAAGAACTAAGAAAAGTATAGGTTCGATAGACCAATTTGGTCTCAGTGGACTTTAACCACCACCACCATCATCATATATATATATAATTATTTTTGATTGTAATTGGTATAGAAATTTCTAAATGGTTTAATATTTTAAAGTGAATTTCTTTTTTATATTATAGAATATGAATATATATTATTAAAAAATAAATATATGTTAAAAATAAAATATTAATTTGAATTTAAATATATATATTAAATTATATTATGGATAAAAGTAATTAATAATTTGAAAATGAATCGTATATATTTTGGAAATTTTATATTTAAATTTTTTTATTTTGTTAAAGATAAAAACTCCAAGACTTGTTATGATAAAATAAGTGGGATGTATTGCTTTACAATTTTCAAATTTTTGTATTCAGATTTATGTGATTTATAATGAATTAAGCAAAGTTTTTTGGTAGAAAACACATAAGAGAAATTTTTGGCCAAAGCTTTTCGAACCAACAAGTGTGGTTCATCATCACGACTAGATGAAGAGTCAGACCATGACAAAGGCTTAAATAGAGAGAAATGTAGAGCCCGAGTCAAACCATGGCAAAGGCTTAAATAGAGAGAAATGTAGAGACTTGATGATGAACCACACTTCTTGGTTCAAAAAGAGTTGGTAAAAAATTTCTCTTATGTGATCTTTAGAGTAAGACTTTATTTAATTTTGAAACTTTTAAATGTAAAGATTTAAATATTTTTTCATTTCATGTTTTTTTTTGACAAATAGAGTAGGTTTTTTTTGACAAATAGGGTAGATAAGATAAATATAAGGGAATTTTTTTTAACAAAAACATATTCAAAATTAATTATATATTTATTTTATTTTTTGTGTTTTTAATTTATTTTTATTATATATATATATATATATATATATATATATATATATATATATATTTATGGTTGGTTTGGAAAATTATTTCTAATTTTATTAATTATTTATTATTATATTTTATAAATAATATAATTTTTTCTTTAGATAAATGAATTTTAAAGATGACTGAATTATTAAAATCAACTTTGGAAAACACAACAAATTTGGCCATAACAACCTTACCCTCAGAAGCTTTTATCATAAAATTTAGTACTAATAACATTTACATTATATTACATTAACAATTCCCTATCACTTTCGACAATGAAACCTCCACTAGTTGGTTCAAAACGCGTAGAGAAATGGTTTCTCATGTGATTTTTTGCCAAAAAATCTCTCATAAAACTTGATATGGATCCAGAAACCTCAACTCTAAAAAAAAAAATAAATTAATAAAAATATAAACATAATAATTTATAAATATGAATACATTAATTTATTAATAATTTTAGATATTTTAATACAATATTATTTATATAAAATAAAATAATATTAAATTAAATATATATGATTTTATTAAAAATTATCTCATTAAAGGGCGCAAAAAAAAAGAGATTAATTGTAATTAAATATAATATATAAGGAGTGGGAAGCGTAGAAATTGCGGGGACGGCATAAGTAATCGAATCGGCAAAAAAACTTCAAAAAATCTTGTAGAGACGGTGTTTGGATTCATGGCTATAAAAAGCGTTCATGACACCTAAAATTTTTAAGTTTACCAACTATAACTTGGATTTACAAAAATTCTTGCAAAATTTTCTGAGAATATGATAGGAATTTCCATAAATTTAAAAAAAACTTGTAGAGACCGTGTTTGTACTCAGCCCCATAAAAAAAGTTTACAACACCTAAAATTTTGAAGTTTAACAACTATAATTTGGGTTTACAAATATTTTTGCCAAATTTTCTAAGAATATTATAGGTATTTCCATAAAATTAAAAAAAAAAAAAAGAAAAAGAAATTGGGCAAAAAAATTTCAAAAAATCTTGTAAAGAAAGTGTTTGGATTCAGGGCCATAAAAAACTTTTAAGGCACCTTTAAAGTTTAACAACTATAACTTGGATTTACAAAAATTCTTGCCAAATTTTCTGAAAATATGACAGAGATTTCCATGAATTTCAAAAAAAATTAAAAACTATATTCTATGTTATTAAGAATTACATTAAAAATTACACAACTTCACTAACTGAGTGCCAACAATGAATACAGCAGTAACTTTTATGCATACGGAATTAAAACTATACCTTCAAACAAAGAGTTAAAACTGCAACGATCTCTGTCACCAAGATCATTCATAATTTTGAGAGGATAAATTTTCTCATTTAAAAAAAAACGGCTTCCCTTAAATATTTTCTTTTCCATTTTAAAATAAGGAAAATTAAGACAAAATAAAGTATGCTTTCAAAGAGGGTGAACGCTTTCTGAGAACTTGAAGGACAGGAAATTGATGAAAGCAGTTCAATTATATTTGCTTCCACAGATACTAAGGCTTCATTCATAGAAAAGAATAACACAATCACATGTCACTGATGGTGGATCAGAAAAAGGATTGTTCTGACCATCCTGCAGTATTGTTCTGACCATCCTGCAGTTCATCCTGATTCACAAGTACTCATCACAGATGCTGGATCAGAAAGGGGAATTTTTTAGCATCCTACAATTCATCAACTATAATTTACAGATGACGGATCAGACTAGGTTTTTCTAACAATCTTATATTCATCATCGTTGTTCAAGAATGATTATTTCAGCAGGTAATCAAATAGTAAAACCTGAAACAGGCAATTATGATCGCCCTTCTTCGCCAAGAATCTCTTGAACGAATTCTTCAATATTCTTATCGGAAGATCCGCCCTCCATCATCGCCTCCCTCGATAATGTCTTCCACCGTAGAGCGTTTTCTCTCAGTTCAACGCACAAATCAGTTTCCATAATCATCTTGATACATTTCTCGACTTCCTCCTTCCCCACTAATCCGTCTGCTGATCGTTTATGCAATCTCAATCCCGTCTTCCATTTCTGTGCGATGTATTTGGAATTAGTAGTCTGATCGGTCCACTGAGGAACCGCCAAAATGGGGACACCCAAGGTGAGGCTTTCGAGAGTCGAGTTCCATCCACAGTGCGTCATAAATGCAGCGGCAGAGGCATGAGAGAGCACTTCCAGCTGAGAACACCAAGGAACGACTAGTCCTTGCTCGGAAGTTTCGGACAAGAAATCCTCTGGCAGGCATTCTTCACTGTTGGGCGGACGAATAACCCATATGAAAGAGCACCCACTGGCTTTCAGCCCAAGGGCTATTTCATGAATTTGTTCTTTTGATAGAACCCCAAAGCTTCCAAAGGAAACGTACACAACGCTTGCAGGTTCCTTCGTATTCAGCCAATCCATGCAGTTCGCGGCTTTCCACAAATGTGCACCATACTCTGTGTCGCTGTGATTCTGTGCGTCTAAGAAAGCCGAGGGTAAAAGCGGACGTACAGTACGAATCGGAGCTATACTTTTCACTGAGTTTATTTCTTCCGATTCAATCTCCTGAAACGAATTTCCCAAAACCCATTTTGCCTCTGACAATGGATCGAACTGATCCATTACTAATCGCAGCAGAAAGGTGTAGACATTCGAAGGTTGCAGAAAGCTGGGCAACTCCGAGACGTTCAGCCGTGGCAATCCGGGGATTTCTATCTCGTTCATCGTTTTCCCTGCTCCCTCTACCGGGATGGCTGCACACAAGTTCCAAAAAAGAATCAAAATAAACTCAGATCTGTGAAAGATAAAGCAAAATTGACAAAAAGAAAGCATCGTGAATGGAAGGCATACTCAATCCTCTGCTAAAATGGTAATAGATGGAGTAAACTGCACAGGATTGCGTCCAGAAAAAGGCAAGAGGAATGTCAAACTTGTTTGCAACTTCAGAAACCCATGGAATGAAGGAGTCGTAAACGATGCAACATATATTGTTTCCTTGAGCGCTCAACCTTTCTATGAGATTTGTTAAGCTGGGAACTCCCATCTTTCGAAACATCTGCATCGTCATTTCGAAGTCCTTGGAGCGGTCGAAATCCCGAGGAAGTCCGTCTGAGATAGTTTCGAACGCGAGTTCCTGAGATGAGATTGATGCATCTTGTGCCTGCAAAATGTCCTCACGGACGGCCTCCGTCATGACAAACGTAACCATAACCTTTTTTGAGACGAGCCGTTTAGCGAACTGCAGCATGGGATTGATATGACCTTGCGCTGGATAGGGCACCACCATAACGCGAAGCTTGCTGTACTCCATCGGCGTCGTTAAAGAACGCATGCTCATAAATTCCAGAGACTCGCCAAGAATAATTAGTGCACGGAGCCTCCGACCATTCAAATTCGCACTTGTCTGAGGCTGTAGACTGATCCTTGTTGCTTTTCATGTGGACCTAATTTATTGAGAGGAGGCTGACTCATTTTAGCCAACGAACCACAAGATAATCTATATCTTCACAATACCTTTAATTTTCTCTACCAAAATAAAATCTATAATATCTCCGCATTACAAGTGTGAATAAAATGAATACTTTAAGACCACATGTTATCTTCATTCGTGTGGATTAACTCTTAAATAAGCTAGGAAAAAGATCAGATTTGGCACCACTAGTGATTAGGGTTTTTATTTTTAATTTAGTTACCATGATAATTATAGTTAGAAATAATTAATTCTTACTTGTCTATGGTTGTAATTTTCTATTCGAGGAGTTTGTTCCTACATAATAGGAATTTAGTTTCTCCTAGTTTACTGTGTGGTTGAAAGAATCTCTCAACCACACTACTGTACGTCTAAGATAGGATAAATATAAATATGTGTAATTTCCTTATTCACAAAATAATAAATAGAATATATTGCTATGTGATATTTCATTTTGGTATCAGAGCTTCACAACCCGTAAGGGCCTCTGGCCCTTCCTGGGCATAGAGAAATAAATTACTGAGTGTGTATAGCTTTATTAAATTTTTTTGTTTGTCCATCAGAAAGCAGTTCTAGTTCGTGGATGTGCTCATGAAATTTGGATATGTTTCTCGTGACGAGTTTTGTAACGCCGGAGGTTGGAAATTACAACAATATCATGGAAAGTTGCAGACGTGTCCTGGTGGTCGTGGAGAGCTGCCAAGAAGTTGATTTGCGGTGCAACGTTGGTTTGCTGGTTTCATGTCCGATTTGAGCACTCGATCCCGTAGTTGGTCATTGTTTAGGAACGCGCACAACAACTCGTTCAGTGGCAGCTTGAACCCCTATGAGTGTTGGTGCAGCAAGGCCGAAGTGGTGCCTTGAATAGTTTCCGTGAGTGTGTTGAGATGTGCAACTTTCCCCTTTGGATAGACTGCGTAAAGCGTAACTAGTGTTGCAATCGAAAGGGTTGTTCGCTCGCTGCATTTGGGGATATGCTACCTTTGGAAAAGAGGTGTGAATCAGATTGGATTACACCTACAAGTTTTTCCTAGCGTTTTTGAAGCAAGCCTATGGAGAGCCCACCGTAAGGCACAAACCAAGTTTGCTGGGTGTTTACAGATGTTGGTTTTCTGGAGTATTTAAAGAGATTGATCGGGATCCTTGTTCGATTGGATTGACCGAAGAAGGAGAGTCAAATGCTGCCAGACTCTTCTAGTGAGTGCCGACGGGGAGACTCTTGTGAGTGCGAAGCGGAAGCGTGGAGGTTCCGTCTCTTTAACAACCATCTATTCAGCACAAAATACCCCCTTCTGCCGCAAACGGGTTGCCGAACGAGTAGACTACCCGGCCCTTCCAGTCATTCAGGCTGCGGAACCAGAGCCTGAACAATGTGAGGCTAAAGAGAATCTTCGACGCCTTCGACAGTAACAGTGACGGGCAGATCTCTGTCGACGAGCTCGGCCGTGCCCCGGAGAACCCGGGGTTACCTATCCCACTGCCCGATCTGGAACCGACGATTCGCGGCTTCTTACGGGAGGGGGCCGACAGACTGGATTTCGATGGGTTTGCTGCCCTACACCGTTCGATAGGAGATTAGCTCTACGGCTACGACACCCCGACGACGGGGAAAGGAATATATCTGATCCGTGCGAAGAGCATAGAAAAGGTATGGGATTTGAAGTTGGGAGAGCTCGCCCGGATCTGGAAGGGTGGTTGCATCATTCGTGCGATTTTCCTCTATCAGATCAAGAAGGCCTATTACAGGAATCCAAATCTGTTTAGTCTGTTGGTTGATCCTGAATTTGCAAAACAAATGGTTGAGAGACAGTCAGCATGGCGGTGCTCTGTGGAGATCTGCATGCTTGAGGTAACCTAGTGATCGATCTACATGCTTTTTGGATTGGTTTGTGGCTGTTGTGGAAACTTCTGTTGCTGCATACCTGTAGATTGAAGTATGCTTCGGTGAAGATCGCATCTGTGTGGCAAGCTTTCAATCTGTTCCCCTTTGGGTCTAGCCTTGACATGGGCCACTTTCTTGGATTCGGGTCGAGACTGAGCCAACTAGTAATTTACCGCTGCTTCATTGAGTATTGAGTCGAAGAAGTATACGCAGCAAACCGAGATCAACAACCTTCATTGGCCAGATCCCTGTGCGTGTTGTATGCTTTGGTTTTGCTGTAGGAATTGGCGGTGAAGGACTCATTCTCTGGTTTTAATTGAGTTAGCAGGACCAGTATTTTAACATGTTCCCCTTCAGTCGATGGAGAACTCAGCCCCGAGCCTCAAATCCCCAGGCCTCATAGGAATGGATCATGTAGATTCAGGGCAAAGACACCATTACATTGCTAAAGTTCTTTTGGCTGCCTGTCTTACCATTCTTTCTATTATTGCTCTGATATCAAGATGAAATATCACACAGCAATATATTCTATTTATTATTTTGTGAATGAGGAAATTACACATATTTATACAATCAATAGTCTCAAGATAGGAATCCTATCTTAGATGTACAGTAGTGTGGTTGAGAGATTCTCTCAAACACACAGTAAACTAGGAGAAACTAAATTCCTATTATGTAGGAACAAACTCCTCAAATAGAGAATTACAACCATAAACAAGTAGGAATTAATTATTTCTAACTTTTTTCTCTCAGTCTATGGTTTTCTTTTGGCTGCTGTACTATCTTATTACATCGAAATCTAGTGGAGTGATGGATCATGTGTTGGATATGTTGCCCATTTCGAATGCAATTCGGAGTCGAGGCGCAAAATTTCTCGACCATGCCGTGAGTGGTGTGTTGTTGGCCACTGCCAAAATTGCTATCTTTTAGGCGGCTGTGCGTGGAGAAGAAAGCAGAGTGGGTAAATTTTTTTTTTTGGTGAGCTATTGGTGTGTGCGGATCTCCTCAACGTTCTTGATGCCTTGCTACTACGCCAGTCTGCTGCGTGGTTTGTTTGCAATTCACTAGTATGTTTGGTGCAGATCAAAAGCGTTGCCATGATTTCATGTTGTATATTGTTTTAAGAATGGTCATGTGAGTAATGTAAATCTGGTTGAAAGAATTAATTTATTTATTGTGACATTTAGCTTGGCAAACTATTGTCACGAGTATAAGTCTATGTTGGAATTTTCCATTCCAACAATAGACAAATTTATTTGCAGGAATGTTCTACTACCAGATACGATGATGACATGAAAATGAAAACGACATCAAAGAATAGTGGTTGGAGCTGCATGATGATCACGTTTGTGTGATTAGGAGAGTAGATTGTGATGGAAAGTTGCAAGCATGAGGCAACATGCTTGAGAGCAGTGACTAGCCTTGATACTGTGGGGGAAGTGGCATTGTTTTGCCAAGGGAGTAGATACTGAAACGCAACAGAGGAATGGACCATGGAGTCCTGGATTATTATTTTGAAGGGAAAATTGTGTTCTCTTCGTATGGCTGTGTGCCTATGTCTAGATCATCAGTGTTTGAGTGCACTGCATTGAGTCCAGGTGAAAGGTCGTCAATCCGTTTTTTTATCAGTAGACCCCTCACAAGTATCGTTGGTGAAAAATAGCTGCTGTTATTTTTAGAAAATAATCATCTATGGTCAGAGATAGAGAAATTAAACTTGAAGAATTTATGCTTTATTTATTTTCTTGGAATCATGTTTAAATATTATTGAGCCTTATTGAGCCTAGCTAACTCAATGTAGGCAAAGTTATTTTGTTAGAATTTGCAACTCTAACGAATGACAGGTTAAGCATGGAGTTCCAAGAAGTTATTTGAACAGACAAGGATGCCCAAGATGTGAACAATGAACAGATGAGGCAAAGCAGCAGTGACAACGTTTATGGTGGATAACAAAATAGATATTTGTTTGAGTTAGTGTGGTTTGTGGAATAGACTCCCTAGCATGTTATAAACAAGTCCAGTTGTTGTAATGGTCATTGTATGTACCCAAAAACTCCAAAATGTGGAATGCAATGTAAGTTTTAAAGGCATCTGAAAGTTCGTGGTGATCTTAAAACCACTTTGTAATGGTTTATGGTTAGCCTGAAACCATCTTTTGTCACTGTAATGTGATGGTTGGTGGTGAGCCAAAAACCATCTATAGAGTCTTAGTGGCTACAGGATTTGCCCAGAGGTGGCACATTTAAGTTCTGGATTTGCCCGGTGGTGGCAGATCAAACTTGCCCAGAGGTGGCACATTTAAGTTTCGTATTTTCCCGGTAGTGGTAGATCGGACTTGCCCGGTGGTGGCATATTCCTTGAGTGGCTAACGTGTACACGGGAGCTTTGTGCTCATAGGAGAAGGTGGACTACAGTAACACCTAGCTCACGGTCTCAGATATTGGTGTGTCTGAGCACAAGAGGGTTAGCGCACTTTTCTTTCTGATAGTTGCGTCAAAAGGTGCAATCAGCGCAACTGTTTACGATTGTTATTTGGACATGAATATTTGGCTTAGAAAGGCACTGATCTCTCTTTGTTTTTGGAGGTTCTGTACATGCAATTCACCTGAAGGAGGTGGATTTGACTATCATCACAAATACTCATTAAGGGGGGAGTTAGAAATAATTAATTCCTACTTGTCTATGGTTGTAATTCTCTATTTGAGGAGTTTGTTCCTACATAATAGGAATTTAGTTTCTCCTAGTTTAGTGTGTGGTTGAAAAAATCTCTCAATTACACTACTGCACGTCTAAGATAAAATTATTATCTTGAGACTATTGATTGTATAAATATGTGTAATTTCCTCATTCACAAAATAATAAATAGAATATATTGTTGTGTGATATTTCATCTGTTATGTACATTGGACAATTTTTCTCATAAAATATTTATCTCTCTTATCATAAGTTAATATTATTTATATTAAAGGATGGTAACCATTTTTACCTTTATTGGAAATAAAATCTGATAAGTCTGATGTACACATTGATTAAGGTCTTATCATTTTTACCTTTATTGGAAATAAAGTCTGATATGTCTGAAGTACACATTCCGAAATACATATCCGGGGCCACAGACTCATCTAGTCGTAGCCTTGAGAGTAGACAGTGATTTTTCTGATTTGTACAGCTGGGCTTTCGAGAGCCACCAGGACACGCTTTACACGCACACGCTCTGCAAATTTTAAAAAAATTGCACAATAGAGGGCACTTCTGACTTCATATTTAGAAACGCGGCAGCATTGTTCCATAATTGCTCCATTTTCGCGCGGCCCCATCAACTCAGCTCAAAGTCCAGCAAGAAGGATCCCATAACAGCGTAGGGTCGGACGGACCCTGCTCAGTCAACAGGTTTGGTCTTCCAAAACTGCACCATGCATGGGACCAAAGAATACATGAAGGATTTTAGTTCCAATCCAAGTGTTCACAAAGGGTATATTGGCAGGTCGTGGAAGATGTATTCAAGAACCGTTTTCTTGAATTCTTATTTGGACAAAGTCATCAGACCCGTGGGGTGGATGCCCTGGTACAGATCCTTTGCTCTCGATAAGCTTTTCTACGGCAAGTATCAGAATTGTGGACCCGGGGCCAAGGTCTCAGGAAGAGTACAACTCTTCCCATGGTCTAATAGATTTCCAAGCTCAGTGTAGGACTGTATTCTGTTCAAAGCTTCATACAGGGTGATGAATTGTTACATTCGAGCGGCCGTAAATTAACTAAACGACGCCATTTTTAATTGATTTATGGTTTTTTCCTACCCTGTAAATAAACACCGGGCCTTTATATTACCACTTCCGAGCAAGAGTTTTTTCGTTGGTGTTTTGGAATGCTTTTTATTGGGATTGAATGAAACACCTATGCATTGAATGTTGTCTTATTTTATGTTTATAATTCGTTATTGCTTTGCAAATGAAACCTCGTTTTAATATTTTTTTGAACTCGTACCATGTATCGTTTTATATCATTGCGTACAACTAGTACGCATGCAACATTATTTGCTAAAAACCCATAATAATCCCATATAAAAAAAAAACTAGCATCTAGAAATGAAAAACATGTATTCATGCTTTTCACCATGATTAAATTCAAAACTAACAAAATGTTAAATGTGAAGCCAAACTAGTGCATAATGCCTACACCAACTTCCTCACACTTTGCTGTCTCCTCGACACTTTTCCGTCCGAGCCGTCACTACCACACTCGCGTCGAACCTACCACACTACTATTAGTTTCTACACTTTACCATTTCCCCGACACTTTGTTGTCCCCGTCACTGCCACACTTGCGTTGAACCTACCACACCGCCATTAGTTTCTAGATCTCCATCTGAATCACATGTAAGATTCTAGATCCTCCTTCAACCTCTAAAAATTTGTAATTTCTTTGGCCAAGGAATGCAAGCCAAGCGCTGAGGCCTTTGTGTGTGGAATGTGAAGTGATCTCTATTCTCCAGTTATTCAATTTATCTCTTCTACTGTTTGTTGTTGTGTGTGATTGAGTATAGAATTTGATTTCACTAATGCTGTGGTTGCTCCATTGTCTGTGATGTTTGTATATTGTTAGACAAGTTTTATTTCTGATGTGTTTCTCCGAACTAACATCTGGTATCAGAGCTTAGGGTTGTATGTGTGGAGATTGCCCTTGAATGTTTTTTTCTCGCTGTCTGACGTTGTATGTGATTTTTTTCTGGTTGTCTGACACTATCTGTTATGCCCAACCAAGAGAGAGTGAAGCACAAATTAGCAGAATGAATGGTGTTAGCCAAATGGGCTACCAGTGTTGAGCTTTGCGTTAGAGGAACCGTGGATTGTGCTGAAGTTGTGCGTTTTCTCTGCCAGAAACGCCATTGCTACAAAGAACATGTGAGGTGAAGGATCTGTCCAAGAAATCCCTGCAAAGAAGAAAGTCCAAGAAAGTTGGAACTAAAAGACAGTTGTTGCAAGAAATAAAAAGGTCATGGGCATATGGTGAAATGCGCCATGGAGTCTACGTGGAGTTCGTAAGTGTTTTACGTGGAGTACGTAAGTTTGTTTTCAAATCAAGTTTCCATGTATATGTGAATTTTTTTTTCAAATCAACATTTCCACGTATATGTGAATATATGTGAAGCATTTATGTCTTTATCATAAATAAAGGTTCAAACATTATATATGTTTTTATATTTATTATGAAAAATATATAATTATATGTGGAAATTTTGAAAATGATATTTTCAAAAAAGGAAAGGTAGTTATTATTAAAGTTTAAAAGAGTAATAATTAAAGTCTTATTTTAAGTGGATTTTTTTTTGAAACGTGAATTTTATTGAAAATGGAGAGAGCAGTTACAGATATGGAGAACTTGAGCGGGGCTAATTTTCTCCATGGAAATCACATATGGAGGATATATTGATTTTAAAGGATCCATATTTGTCGATTGAGGGCACAACAAAGAAACCCTCATCGGTGATGGATGAAGAGTGGAATAAGCTAGATAGAAAGACGATTGCAACAATCCACCAATATTTAGCAAAGGATGTGTATTTTAATGTGTCCGGAGAAAAGACAGCAAAAGGATTATAGAAGAAGCTCCATGATCTATATGAGAAGAACACGACATCAAACAAAGTGTTCTTGATGAAGAATCTTTATAATTTCAAGATGAAGGAGGGTGCTTTAGTTGCTGAGCACTTAAATGCATTTAATACTATTACTAATTATCTTTCCTTTGTTAAAATCATTTTAGATGATGAAATTAGAGCCATTTTTCTAATGTGTTCTATGCTAGACAGCTGGGAAAATTTAATTGTAGCTATGAGCACTTCAACAACTGCAGGGACCCTGAAGTTTGATGATGTCCGCAATAGTTTAATGAATGAGTAGTTGCAATGCAAGTCAATTGCAGAAAACCAGGGAGGAGAAGCTCTAGATCTAGTTGATTGTGGTAGGAGAATGGATCAAGGACAGCAAGGGCGATCAAGATCGAGAGGCCAATCAAAATCAAGGAAAGGCGAGATCATCTGCTTCCATTGTGGAAAACTCGGACACATGAAGAAAGAATGTTGATTCTAGAAGAAAGGACAAAAGGATCAAAGATCAGCCAATACAAATCACAAGTCATCCAACGCAAATGAAGGTGATACTACTGTTGTAGCCACAGATGGTGATGTGTTATTCATTGTTTCAGTAGAGGATGCATATGTATATACATGTAGTAGTAGCTTTGATTGGATCCTTGACTTTGGGGCATCTCACCATGTAACCCCATGTAAAGATAATTTTGTTGCATATAATGCTGGTGATTATGGTAGAGTGCATTTGGCGAATAATCATTTTTGCAGTATTGTTGGAGTGGGAGATGTCCAGATCAAGCTGAAGGATGGACAAGATATATTGTTGAAATAGGTCAGGCATGTACTAGAAATGCGCATGAGTTTGATTTCTATGGGATAACTAGATGATGAAGGTTATTCCACAAGATTTGGAAAAGGAGGCTGGAAAATTATAAAAGGAGCATTGGTCATGGCCAAAGGACCCAAGACAGGAACACTATACACATTGAAGGCACTGATAGGAAAATCAGATTTGGATGTTGTTACAAAAGAAGGAAATTCAGCAGATCTATGGCATAAGCGATTGGGTCACATGAGCAAGAAGGGCTTAAACATCCTTGTTGGTAGAAAATTATTATCAGGTTTGAAAAACTACAATCTTGATCTTTGTGAAAATTGTATATATTGGAGACAAAGAATGGTTTCATTCCTTAGAGGTGGCCATGACAGAAAGAAAAATGTGTTAGAATTGATACACTCAGATGTGTTTGGGCTTGTTAACATCAAGTCATTAGGAAGAGCATCATATTTTGTAACATTTATAGATGATGCATCTAGGAAGGTTTGGGAATATCCTATGAAAAGTAAAAGTGAAGTGTTTGGAATATTTCAAAAATTCCATGTTGTTGTTTAAGGAGACTAGCAAATTGCTTAAGTGTTTGAGAACACATAATGGTGGAGAATATTGCTCAAGTGCATTTAAGGAATATTGTAACAGGTTTGGCATAAAGTATGAGAATACTGTGCCTGGTACTCCTCAACAGAATGGTGTCGTAGAAAGGATGAATCGCACCATTATGGAACCGGTGCGAAGCATGTTGCCCAATTCTGGTTTTGAGAAGATTTTTTTGACTGAAGTAGTCAGAACCGCTTGCTATATTATAAATAGATCTCCAACTACAGCCTTGGATGGTGGTATCCCTAAAGAAGTTTGGACTGGTAAGAAGTTGAATTATTCTCACTTGAAAATATTTGGATTTGAAGCATATATACATATTCCCAAAGAAAATAGAACTAAGCTAGATGATAAATCTATGAAATACATTTTTTTTGGATATGCGGATGAAGGATTTGGTTATCGTCTATGGGATCCAGTCAAACATAAAATTATTAGAAGCAGGGATGTTATATTTAATGAGTCAGAAATGCTCAAGAGGATTGTAGGTGAGTTGGAGGTCAAGAAGGTTATTGACAGGTTTGAAGAGCAGCAAGAAAACATCCCAGCACTGCAAGAAAATGAACAACAAATTTAGGAGCAGGAAGAACAACATGTAGAAAATGATGAACAAGAAGAAGAAGGAATCTTGCAAGAACCTTTATAGGAGATTAAACCTGATAATGCACCACCACAATTAGTTCAAATATCTTCTAGGTCTCATAAGACTTCACAAAGGTATCCTCCTTTAAACTATATTCTGTTGACTGATGAAGGTGAGCCTAATTGTTTTCAAGAAGCTTGTAAAGTTGAGCACAGTAAAGAATGGAAGAAAGCAATGGAAGAAGAAATGAACTCTTTGCTAGAAAATAAAAATTGGGAATTGGTAAACCTCCCAAAAGGTCTGCAAAACAAATGGGTTTATGGGATTAAGCATGAAGGTGACGAAAAGGAGGAGAGGTATAAATCAAGGTTTGCGATGAAAGGATTTTCCCAAAAAGAAGGTATTGACTTCAACGAAATTTTCTCACCTGTTGTTAAAATGTCATCCATTAGAGTCATTCTTGGTCTTGTTGCTGCTTTATACTTAGAATGTGAACAGTTGGATGTAAAAACTACTTTTCTTCATGGTGAATCGGAGGAAGAAATTTATATGGAGCAGCTAGAAGGCTTCATAAAAAAAGGCAAAGAATACCTTGTTTGTAGGTTGAAGAAGAGTCCCTATGGATTGAAATAGGCACCACAACAATGGTACAAGAAATTTGATTCATTCATGTTGGAACATGGTTTTCATATGTTGGAAGCTGACCATTGTGTCTATATCAAGAGGTATGATCAAGGAAAGTATATCATATTATTGTTATATGTGGATGACATGTTGATTGTTGGGCATGATAAGAATAAGATCAATAGGTTGAAGAATTTTTTGGGTAGAAAATTTGCAATGAAGGATTTGGGACTAGCACAACAGATATTGGGCATGTGGATTATGCGTGACAGGAAAAATAAAAGGTTGTGGTTGTCACAAGAAAAATATATCAAGAAGGTGCTTGAAAGGTTTAATATGAAGGATGCTAAGCTAGTTGGTACACCCCTTGCAAAACACTTCAAGCTGAGTACTAAATTATGTCCTAGTGATGACAAGGAGAAGGAAGAGATGATCATGATTCCATATGCTTCAGCAATTGGAAGCTTGATGTATGCCATGGTATGCACATGACTAGACATTGTATATTCAATGGAAATAGTGATCAGGTTCCTTACCAATCCAGGCAAACAACATTGGCGAGTAGTAAAATGGATTTTGAGGTATCTAATGGGTACTCAAAAAACCAAGCACATTGACTTAAGGTACCAATGGATCCAGCATGTGTTAGAGGAAGAACAATTATCCTTGGAAAAGATCCATATAGATAGGAACCCTCCTGATATGCTCACTAATATTCTACCAAGAAATAAACATGAGTTATGTAAAGGCATGGTAGGACTCGGTGTGACTTGAATCATGACTCTTATTTGGCTTCAAGTGGGAGAATGTTAAGGGTGAAGCCAAACTGACGCACATAATGCTAATGCCGACACCAACTCCCTGACACTCCGCCATCCCAGCCGTCACCGTCACACTTGCGCTAAACCTACCACACCGCTATTAGGTCCTAGATCTCCATCTGAATCACATGCAGGATTTTAGATCCTCCTTCAACCTATATAAATTTTTAATTTCTCTGGTCAAGGAATGCAAGCAAAGGGCCGAGGCCTCTGTGTGTGGAATGTGAAGTGATTTCTATTATCCAGTTATTCAATTTATCTCTTCTGATGTTTGCTATTGCCTGTGATTGAGTATAGAATATGATTTGAGTGATGTTGTGGTTGCTACATTGTCTGTGATGTTTGTTTGTTGTCAAACAAGTTTTGTTTCTACTGTGTTTCTCTGAACTTACACAAAAGACCCTATAGACACCACTAGGGCCTCTTTTGATAAAGCATTGGCTTTGGAGTTTAATTCTTCGAGCATGAGTAAAAGAGAGTCATCCAAAGGAAGGTACAACTTTTTGAATATTGTAAAAATTCTTGTTGCATAAAAAACATTTTCAACTACAACCTTTTTATTTTCCCAATCGATTACCATTTTTCAATTCCCCATCACTTGTAGTTTTTTAACCTTTTTTAGATTCAATAGATAAAAATGTTCACATAGCTATGAATTTATTTTTGTTGTTTGATCCATGCCTAGGGGTATATTTAACTTACATGTAAAGTGACACAGTTTAGAACCACTTTAACCCCACACCTTAGAGGATTTCTTTGTGAAGCGCCATCAAAGAAACCCCAAGGTATGCCTTAATCCAATGTTGGCATTATCGACATCTGTCTTTTCATTGTTTTTGGATCAACCTGAAATTCATTGCATAATTTTATTATCATACCAATTGTGATATCCATCTAGACATCACAAGAAGAAAATAATATGTTGGAATTTCTATCCCACCAAATGGTATAAATTAAGAGGCATGGAAATGCTTGAAAATACGTAGTGGCTTAATCCTCTTTCTAAGCTTTCAAACATTCCACTAGCTTGGGTTGTGTAGGAAGATTTTGTGCCCAACTTCACAAACACCTTGCTGCAAACCTACATTGCATATTGACAAGAAATAAAAAGGTGTGAGATGTGTTCTTCAAAATATCTACATAAAGGGAATCTACTTGGGCCAACATAACAACTTATTGCAAACCTACATTGTATAATGACAAGAAATAAAAAGGTGTGAGATGTGTTCTTCAAGATATCTACATAAAGGGCATCTACTTGGTCTAACATAACCCCTTTCCAACTCATTTCCCAAGTTAGAAACTAAAGCACAATTTTACCTTTTAGGGGAGCATGGGATTTGCACAATAAGCTCCACTAGCATTTTTAACACTTGTGGACAAGAATTCAATGAGGGAATCATAACCAATTTTGTGGTGAAATCCCCATGTATTGGATTCCTAGACCATACAATCTCATCCTTAGTATCTTATTTTAACCTTATGAAATTTGAAACAAGAAGTCTTACATAGGATTCCCATTCCTCTACCTCTTGGCCTGAGAGACCTAGAGATGTGAAGGATTTCTAGTCAGTTCATCCCCATTGTTGCGGATGTTGAGCCTTGACATCTTATAACAAACATCATGCTTGATGCAGGCGATAAATAAGAGGAATGAAAAATGTTACTCATCCCCTACCCCAAGCCAAGGATCCAATCCCAACTTAACCTTTAAGCCACTTCAATGTGCCATGTTGTCTTAGTCACTAAATAGGGGAAATGCTAGAAGAAGGGATTTCCAAATATTTGAACCTTTTAAAAATTTGTGAGGCTTATATTAAATTTCTCATACCAACCAAATTTATTTTCTCATGACAATAATTTATCCCCAATTTATTATTTATTTACCCAAATAATAACTAAATCACTAAAAAATAAAATCATTGGTATCTTTAACTCTTAGAATTAAAATATGTAGTGGAAATAAACGAGAGAAATCAATCACACATTTCAAAATTGATAACCCATAAATAATTCTCTGTAATTTTGTTATATGGAAAATCAAGGATTTTTTATCCATGGAGGTATATGGAAAAATAAAATCTGGAACCTACAACTCGACTCCCTTAGAATGAGTTTGACCTAGGCAAATAAACCTCAAGGAAACTAACCTCAAGATGAAATTGATCAATCATCCTCTAGCAATCAGATTTGAACACTCTAATAACTTGATTTATGCCTTGCCACTGATATGCACTGAAAAACCCCAACACCCTAGCTACTCAGCCTCCTCTAGACAAACATGATTTGTATGACCAACAATCTCCTCCAACTCTTCTCTCATAGATTTTCTCAAAATTCAAGTGTGGAAGTCTACACATGAACATTCATTTAGCCATGGGATATGTTCTTGGTTAGAGGATCTTCCCAAATATTCTGATCCTTCGGTGTATCTTTACACATTCAGGGGAAATTACCAGTTACAATAATGGAGTCAAGGATGAGTGTCCCTCGTCCCCTATTATTTTAGTCATACATATTAATTAGTTAGAAGAGTCATTTGAAGTTGCACATTGTGTTGGTACCACTCTCACTCGTATACAATAATTCTTCTCCTTTATGACAAAGATATTTTCCTTTCAATGAAGAGTCATTACAAATTTGGCAAACAACTAAAAATCCTGCAATATTTCTATTCCAATATGGATAATGATTGTTAATGCCGACAAAATAGGAGTCACGATAATTAAATCCAAAACAATCGAATATGATACTTCCATATGTGATCTATATAAGGGATCAAAAGGAACTCCTATTGAGACTCGTAACTTCTATTATTTTCTATAGATGTGAGGTTTGGGCACAAGGGCTTCACTGGGGGAGCAATACCATACCACGTGCATTCATATTGGGGGATATATATTGAGGAAAAAATGACATAATATATTGAGCATATAATAGGGGGTAAAAGGTTTTTATATTTGCAGGAATAAAAAATGGAGCTCAAAGTTAATGAAAAGATATAAAGGGGTATAAAAAATATTAATGAAAAGATGGATACCTACGATATCTAGTGAAAGTAGGGGTTTTTAAATTGGTAAGATGTATTGGGTTAATATTGGTAGAGGGTTAAGTAATGTGATTTTTAGAGGTATTTTCCACTATGTAGTCAAATTAAGGGTATTGTTTAATATGCCACAAACGTGCGTGTTATGTCAGAGGTTCATTGAGCGAAGCCGCCGTGGGTTTGGGTTGCAATATCTCGAGATAGTTGTGGAGGAAGATAGTACATATCCAAACGAAGTTTATGACCTACAATCTCAAGATTAAAGGAAATAAACCCTATCCTATAATACTAATAGAAACAAGTTATTTGTGTATTCAAATCATGGCTATGAGTACACATATTATGTATAAGAAGTTAAGTAGCATGACAGACAAGTGGTTTCCTAAAAAATTTATATCTCTATTGAAAATCAATAGTGGCACAAAGGACGATGGGAGAGAGGCATAAGGATGCCCACTCTTTGCTAGGCCATTGGAGGATAAAGGGGATTCTTTTGCAAAATCAAGATAATATTAAAAGTATTTTAATAGCAAAATATAAGGAGAAAATTTGGGGTAATAAAAGTTTTATGGGAAAAAATAAACTAATAAACTATAAGGAGGTGATCAACTCAAATTTTGAAAATAAAAAATATCTCTTTATTTTGAAGTGTAAATAAGAAAATAAATATTGTTAAACTAACTCATAAGCTTCACAGTGAAACTTGGCATTAAAAAGAGTTTATCACCTTTGCTAAAGATGGAAATCATTGTTTATACTCCTATTAGATTTAAATTTCAAAACATTTGTTACACTATCAACTTTCTAGAAATTCTAAATTAGTAAACTATAGTGATTTTGAAATACTTCTCTTAATGCTTCTTCTAGCATAAAAATAAAATACTAAAGAATGTGCTAAAAATTTAATAGACCATTTTGATCTTATTGAACATTAATAGTCATTACTATCCTTATCAATAATTTTCTTATAATTATAATTCTTACAAAATTCAGGTTTCTTTTTTCCCTATCCATTTATTTTTTTAATTAATTTTTTTAAATTTAAAATAAACATGATTAATTATTTAAAATAAAAGATATATTTTGAAGTACTCAAAGGTCAATTTCAAATATGTAGACACTCATGGTCATGGGATATATATTAACTTTGTAACTCAAATCATCACCTTCAATTGTGTTAATATTGGTTTTTTAATAATATAATTGTTCGTTTTAAAACCCATTTTCAACATCAAAATTTTACAAATAAAAATTCAGATGATAACTCAAATATATACACTCATGGTCATTGGATATATTTTAACTTTGTAACTCAAATCATTATCGTACCTTCAATTGTGTTGATATTGGTTTTTTAATAATATAATTGTTCCTTTCAAAACCCATTTTCAACATCAAAATTTTACAAATAAAATTTCAGATGATAACTCAAATATATACACTCATGGTCATTGGATATATTTTAACTTTGTAACTCAAATCATTATCGTCAATTGTGTTAATATTGGTTCTTTAATAATATATTGTTCCTTTTAAAACCCATTTTCAACATCAAAATTTTACAAATAAAATTTCAGATGATAACTCAAGAAAAAACATAATACCACTTTTTCCCTTTATGTTAATATTTTTTCTTTAATAATATAATTGTTCCTTTTAAAACCATTTTCAACATCAAAATTTTACAAATAAAATTTCAGATGATAACTCAAGGAAAAAAACATAATACCACTTTTTCCCTTTGTAAACTTGTTAATTAGTATGATCCTCTTCACCTTATTTTTCACCTACCTTATTAATTGAACCAATGAACGACCAACCATTTAATTTGTTTGCATCAATATCCATGTCAAGGGCCCATATTGGCTCTATCATATTAAACCGGTGATGGGAGATCATCAATCCTTTGGCAACCATTCAATTGTAGAAATGAATAGTGAAGAGTTCCATTGCACAAAATCCAAATGCCCAAACTCTGCCAAAAATGTAGCTGCCGTGGAGACAACATAATCAATGTTTTGTTGACTCTATGAAGTGAAAGCTGAACCCCATTGGATTTTGATTCCGAGCAGCTTGTCTCACTATCATAAAAAAAAAATTGATGGCTTATGCAACCTTCCAGCATGTTTGACAATGAACACTACAAAGACGGGTGTGGACTCAATGCCTCTACATCAGGCTCGGTAACTAAAGGAATGATCTCCCATTAATGGAATTATTAGAATCAATAGCTCCACAAAATTCACATGAAGTTTTCCAAACCCAAGCCGTACAAGAAATGAGATCGATATATTGCAGTGGAATAGCAGGATGATAGTTTCCCCTTCACGGTAGTGACACTTTAAATTGACTCGGTTGTAGAGTTACTTCCTATGGGTATGAAATGTTGCATACTTCTTTCCTTTTAACCCCAGCGAGCAAGAATATGGGTTGGTTAGTCCAGAACCAATTACACTTTTGCCTTTTGGCTGCTCATTCCTCTGATGATTATTTAATCTACCTTCTTTGTACTTTTTTTCCATTCTCTCACTTAACAATTTTCTTTCCTCGACAACATTGTGATTTTATATATCACCTATATGTTAATGAAATTAATATAAGTTTGGAAAAATATCTAAATCACAGGTAGGAAATGCATTTAAGGACAGCAATATTTTTTTTTGTTTTTTTTAACCATATTGTGAATCCGTAATTGTTTTTGTTTTTTTTAACCATATGGTGAATGGGTAATTGTTTGGACTAATTTAAGAGAAGAGAGATTGATAATCAATTTTTGTTGCTGTTACTATAACAGCAACTTGCAAGCCAAATATACCAATTTTTTATAATTTAACAAAAATAAAAACTCATAAATAAAAAGAATCTACAATCTACTCTTTGAACCGAAATTATAACAAGACACCAAATCTCCTGAGCTTCACCCAACAAAACTTACCCTACAATCTACTCCTTAAACCGAAATTATAACAAGACACTGGATATCATGACCTTCACCCAACAAAACTTGCCCTTAAACCACACATCACTATATCCATCATTCCTGCTTGTTACCGGTGCTTCGAAAGAAAGAAATAAAGCACTATATATTTAGGAGTTGTCTATAATGCTACTTTTTGAAGATTCCAGTGACGGAATCCGGCGGAAGAAATTGAGGTTAAATCTTGATTTGTTGCAGTTAAAATGATTTTTTAACTGTATATTTGGATTCAGCACCCTGAAAAACCCCTGGGACGCTCAAACTTGCGATTCCAAAAAATTGCTGCTGTATTTTGACCAGAAAAAACCACAAAAAAAACTTTAAAAAAGTCTCATTATAGACAACTTTATATATTTATGAATACGTTGAATTACACTGGATATCCTTCTGTTGTTGGAACGTGCGCAACGTTCTTAAATAGGCTTACCTCTACCTTACACGGCGGCTCTTTAAAAGGCGCTTTTGAAAAGCAGGTAGGTGAGAGTCGATTGAAGCAAAAGTAGACTCAAAAGTGAGTGGTCGGTGTAGAACCGTAAGGTGGAAAACAGGTACTCATAGAAACTAGGTAGTTATGGGAATACTATGTCGTGTCATAAACTCCTCCGGTCGGTCTGAAGAATCTGCTTAAGTTACAACATTTTTGAAACCTCTATCTACATATACAGAAAGGGGACCGATTAATCGATCAATACGACTGTTTGAAGTATCCATTATTAAAAAAATTCTTCGACATTTAAGGAGTTCTTATTCTTTTTTTTTTTTTTCTTTTTTTTGTTCATTTATAGATCAAGTTGCGTTTCTTCATGCACTTCCTTTATGTGCTTGGCAAAATACTTAAATATTTATTTTTTTCATTTTTAAAGTTAAACTTGCTAAGTTTATGATTTTTTTCCATGATATTTCATTTACATAAAATTAGTGTGGTGAAAAGTATAATTTACAATTCTATATAAAGGTAATGTGTGATTCTGTTTATGTTTAATGTGGAGTTAACATTCATCACTTTAAAAAAATTATTCGAAATAAAAACAATGTTAACTATAATAAGAACAAAAATGATTATATATATTTGGTTATTTTTAATTAAAAACAGTATAAAACATCAACAATCTTATTATCATTTCATTTTCACTCTTTAAGTTATAAATAAAATATTCCATATCTAAATAAAATATCTAGATTCTTAAAATATATAATTTTACATTAAATTTTATAAAATAAAGCAATTAAAAGTAAAAAAAATAAAATATTCTTCTAATTCTCTTATAAATATCTCAATATAGAACTTAAATAAATTGTTTGAAGATATATATATATATATATATATATATATATATATATATATAATATATATAATCATCATAATAATAATAATAATAATTAAAATTATTTATTTAATTCATTCAATTTTAATATAAAATATTATTATAATAAAATATTTAGAAGTACAATTTAAATAATGAAAAGTTACATATGGTCTATATATGTATATATGTATATTAGAGAGATAACCACTATAGTTTCATCTTAAACATGAATTTATCAAACACTAAAAGGGATTATATCTCTTGACATGTAAACATTTTTTAAGTTTTTCATTCTAAAAAAGAGATTTGCATATCAAGATATTTGATCCCTCTCAAGACTTGGTATATCCATAATTAAGATGGATATATATTGGTTGTATGTAAATTCAGCTTATGCCACGAGGAAATCCCATTGCATTGGTTTTATTTAACAAGACATCTCAATATCTTTTTAAGACCTTTGTTCACTACATTAATGTATCTTAATAATGTTTAAAACAATATCCCACGAACAAAAAAAAACCACTACAAAAGAGCCAAAACCTTTTACAAGAGAGAATGCATAATTTTACATTAGATTTGATGTGAATAAAATACAATAGAGTGTTTCCTATATATAACAATAGGAGATGAATAACATTTAGCAAATGGTACTTTTCATACCTACGAAACTAAAATATTAATGCATTCAAGAATAACACTAATACCACCCACGTTCCTTGTCCCTTCCACCCTAATTAGAGCATACAGAGTAAAAAATAAGATATGTGGTGGGTTAAAGTAGGCCTAGATGATTATCTAATACAAAATCTCATAAATGGAGAAAAGGAGAAAAACCCATATGAAAATCAATCCTCCTCAAAGAAGTAAACAAAAAAAGGAAGGAAGGACTTCAAAGTCACCCCTTAAGGAAAACTTCCTTTCCTCTAAGCATTGATCCCAACTAAGGAAAAGGAGGTGATGTGAAAGGCTTAGTGGAAATGTCTGCAACTTTCTCTTCAATAGGAAACTACTCCAAGCTAAGAATACCATCTTGGATGATTTTTCAAATGAACTGCATGTGGAGCTCAATTTGTTTTTTCCTATGCTTCTCGACTAAGTTGCAAGAAATGTGTACGGAACTCTAACTATTGTATCAAAGAGTGGTATAATGATACCATTGAATGCAAATCTCTTTCATTAGTTTTCAAGGCCAAAGAACGTCTTAACTTGCATGAAATGTAACATGACAGTTAGCCTCTATATATGATCTAAGTGGCTTCAAACATGCTCAAAATTCACAATGTCTATGGAAAAACTCAAAAAAAAAAAAAATATTCAAATTGAAGTGAAACCAAGAATATATTGTAGCGCTTGTCATCCTGATTCCAACGGTGCAAACGACACTCAAATCTGAGTTCATATGCTCACGTTATAGTTAGTCAAAATTTTGGTCAAATTTGGTCAAGTGACAGTCTTAACGAGGCAAAATTTTGGTAGAGTACCAGTGCATGGAATCTGACCACCAGAATGGGAAAATTTGTCTCCTAGTTAATTCCCCTAGTGACCCTTATTTTATGCGGAAACATTTTAACTAAGGTTTTTAGATATATAAAAAAATCAATTTTTTTGGGTTGGGAGGCCACTAACCCTGCCACCCCTCCGAATGGTTACATTAAATATAAAACATGATGGGTGGGTAGACCACCACTAGCGGACCTGCCCAACCCATTAGCCACCATATGTTATAATAAGGAGTGGAGTTGATGGGGGTTGAACCCACCCGACCCATTGGTTTAGCCCACCACTCGAGCAACTCCAAGTGGCACACTTCAACATGCCAACCAAACTCCAATTATAAACATGCAAAAACATTTTGGTAACCGTCAACAAGACCGCTTACATTGACTGTTACAATATATGTAACAGTGATCCAAATGTTATATGTGACGAACTGTAAAAATACTGCACCATCCATATGGGGGGGTCAGTGGGGTTGAAACCCCCGACCTACCGACTCCAAATTTGGGCACTTACCAATGGGCCAACAACCTTTCTTTTAATTTCCACCCGTAAAACAAATATTTAAACACAACTTCTCCATTCACTCGCCGATGGAGGGAAGAGCGTGGAGGACCAAAGTGAAACTATGAGTGAATCTGGGGTGTGGAACCTTGAGCAAGGGTATCATTAAGATGCTGAAAAATTCCCTTAGAGGGCCAGAAGTGTTAGTGTCAAAATTTGTCGCGCTTATAGTCATTTTTTCACGTTTTCTAGTGAGGAGTCCAATTGTGCAGTTAGAATATCCATCTAAGTAGCAGAAGTTTAGGTGTCCAACAACAAGGAATCTTTGAAGAATCTTCTAGAATCTAAAAGATTCCCTTGGAGGGTGATTTTTGACTAAGGAAGAATGATGACAACTTTATAGTCATTTTTCATAGAATTTTGCAGGTAGCGTAGTGGTGTGCTCAAAATCTTCACCTGAGCAATGGATTTTTCGGCCATCGTTAGAAAGAAATCTTTGGGGCACTCTTCAAGATTCTCAAGGGTGTAGAATTTGATGATGTTAGAAAGGGGAAAAATTTACAGTTGTTTCACACGATTTCGTGCCACAAATTCAACAGTGTAGTCCATTTCAATTGTTGAGCTTTGCATTTTTTGGCTATCTCCGAGAGTGGAGGTATATGATCAAGTTATGTCGTGATTTTCTTATGATTTACTAAGATGATGTTTTTGTTATTGAGATCCATGATTACCATTGAGGGATACTTGTACGCCACGTCACGTGAGATTTTATTAGCTTGTCATGTTGAAGGAATAGTAATACCCGTTTGAGTGAGAGTTTCTATAGGACGTCTCTTGGAGAGACATGCCACTCTTGTTGGAGGAATTTTCCCATATGAGTGAGAGTTCCTAAGAACATCTCGTGGAGAGACAATGCCACTCTGGTTGAGGGTATTCATTGTTTTAATGACAAAGAACATACCATATTCATCATCATCATTTGCAACATTTAATGAAGCGGCCTCCCAACTCTTGATATCAAGGCCCAAAGACAAAACCCACACTAAGTGAACTTTGTTATCAATGTGTTTGTGTTTTTTTATTTGATGGATGTCATTATGTTTCATCTTCTTTACAGTATGCACATGTGGCTTTTCATGTCCTTTTGAATGCCATTCTGCTTACATCATAGAAGTAAAATGTCTTGGTTAATTCTGGTAGTTGAAGAGATTGAGATCAACTTTTGTATAAGACTAGTCTTCTTGCTGATGTGAATTGCCAGTGTGAATGATTAAATGTAAAACAAGAAAGAAAATGGAGGATGACAAAGATATGTGCAAGGTCTTCTGCAGGAGGTCAAAAATGGTAGATTTAATGTATGTAGGCTATGATGTGAATATGGAAAGAGAGGAACGGGAGAAAGAAAGAGCACAGGACGATGCTCCATCTACCCCCTCAAGTGTACATTCATCTTCTTCATCATATTCTCATCATTCATATGAAGATATCAATCAGGTCCTTCAAGCAGAGAATGCTGAATTAAGGAGACTTCTACGAGAAGAAAAAAGGAGAAGCAAAGATTGTAGCTTCAGTTGCAAGCCATAAAAGATGCCTTGGATAAATTGAAGTGCAACGAAGGCTTAATGAAGCCATCATCCCCTGCTTCAGAATCGACAACTAAGGTAAACTGTGTTGATCGTTCTTTGGTTTCATTTTCACAACACAACATTTCTATTGGAAATATGGAGGTACCCATTTCAGGAACTGGCATGGGACTCCTTACCAAGATGGGGTATAAAGGAGGATGACTTGGTGTTAAGTGCCAAGGAATGACTTAGCCATTGGATGTTTTACAGAGACCTTGTTTTCCAGGTTTGGGATACACTGAAGGAGAATGCTCGAAGGTGTCTTAAGCTTCCAAGACATTGTTGAAACCATTGAGGAAAGAGAATGATGGGAGCACAACACCATCCTCCCATGATAGTGCAAATTGCAAGGAAGAGATAAGGCAAACCCTTATCGCCATAATTGCACCAGAGACAGTCAAGAGAGGAATAAAAAGTCTTAGTATTCTAGAGTTAATTTTGATTACAAGCATATTGTTAATGATGAGCACAAATCATGGCATAGAAAACCATGTAGCTTTTGTGGTTTACATAACTATGTGGTTGTTGAGTGTTGGAAGAAAATGACAGCATGAAAGAAGATGAGGCGTGAAAGGCCCTCTCTAGATCAGGGATAGAAGTAGGTTAAGAAGGTTTGGAGGAAGAATACCTTTTTGCAGTTGTTTCATTAGAGGTGGACATCAAAGAGCCACATGTTGGAGGCTCCATCTTGAGCAATGTCTGAAGGACAAAGCACCCATCTAGGAGCCAATTGGAAACACCGATCAACAAGCAAATCCACAACAAGGAGATGACGACCCATTCACTTTCATGAGTGAAATATGGTTTTTTCTAAATATGGTCACTTGTCATGGACATATTTTGTAAATCACGTGTTGCAATTTAAATTGTGAAAGTGATGATGTGTTTTCCCTCGCTTATTAAAGAAACAATGATGTCTTGGCCTTTTATTGATAGCTAGGGTATTGATTTATATTTTGACGTAAACTTGACCATAGAGTGTGTATTACAAAATCTTGGCAAGTATGAGGATTCTTGGGTAATTATTGCTCATGTGATTGAGCATGTAATTTGCAAAGATGTACTATAGGTTTGTAGACAATGCAGGTGTCGGTTCATCACTTATGGCTCTGAAGGACAAGGGTGAAGGAGAAGGAAGTGTGACTTGTGAGGACAATTGTGGTGTAGACAATGTAACATAGCAGTTGTAGATTATGTTCATTCTTTTGGAGGACCAAAAGATCCTCATTGGGGAGGAATGATCCAAGTCACTTTAGACACGCCAAAAATTCAGTGGTGGCTATGGAAAAACTCAAAAAATCAAATTCCTAAGATTGAAGAGAAACTAGGACCCCGTCGTAGTGCTCATTGCCTTGATGCCAATGGTGTGAATGACACTCAAATTCGAGTGCATATGCTCAAGTTATAACTAGTCAAAGTTTTGGTCAAACTTGGCCAAATGGCAGTCTTAACAAGGCAACAATTTAGCAAAGTCTTGTCTCACTAAATCTGGCCACTAGAACAATTGAATTTGTTTCCTACTTAATTTTCCAGTGACTCTTATTTTCGACTGAAAATAATGAACTAATAATTTTATGTATATAAAAAAATCAATTTTTTTGGGGTGGCGGGCCACCAACCCCACCACCCCTCTGAACACTTACATTAAATATAAAACATGATGGGTGGACAACCCACTGACCAAAATATGTTATAATAAAGAGTGGAACTGGTGGGGGTTGAACCCGCTCAACTTGGTGGGTCGGCTCGCCACTTGGGAAGCTCCAAGTGGCCCACTCCAACACGCCAACTGAACTCCAATTATAAACATGCCAAAACATTTTGGTAGCCACCAACAAGACCACATATATTGACTGCCGCAATATATGCAAAAAAACTCTAAATTTTATATGCGTTGAACTGTAAAACTAACATTCCATCTATATGGAGGGGTTGGTGGGGTTGGAACCCTGACCTGCCCACTCCAAATTTGAGTGCTTACCAACGGGCCAATGACATTTCTTCTAACTTTTTCCCATAAAACAAATATTTAAACACAATTTATTCATTCGTCGATCGATGGAGTGGAGAGTGTGGAGGACTAGAGAAGAACCATGAGTGAATCTGGGGTGTTGAACCCTGAGTGAGGGTACCATTAAGATGCTGAAAAGTTTCCCTTAGAGGGCTAGAGGTGTGAATGTCAAAATTTATCAATCTTATAGTCATTTTTGCACGTTTTCTTGCCAGGAGTCTAACCATGCAGTTAGAATCTCCATATGAGTAGCATAAATTCAGGTGTTTGACAATAAGGAATCTTTGGAGAATCTTCTAGAATCTAAAAGATTCCCTTGGAGGCTAATTTTTTACTGAGGTGGAATGATGCCAACTTTATAGTAATTTTTCACAAAATTTCACAAGGAGCACAATGGTGTGCTCAAAATATTTATCTGAGCAGCGGGTTTTTCGGCCATCTTCAGGAAGGAATATTTGGGGTAATCTTCAAGATTCCCGAGGGTTCAAATTTTGACAGTGTCAGAAAGGGGAAAATTTGGCAATCATTTGAGCCATTCAACGGTGCAGTCCGTTTTAGTAGTTGAGCTTTTATTTTTTCAGCCATCTCCGAGAGTGGAGGTATATGATGTAATTATGTTGTGCGTTTCTTCTGATTTGCTGAGATAATGTTTTTGTTGTTGTGATCCCTGATTACCATTATGTTGAGGGATACTTGTATGCCACATCATGTGAGATTTTATTAGCTTGTCATGATGAAGGATGACCCATTTGAGTGAGAGTTCTTATAGGACGTCTCGTGGAGAGACATGCCACTCTTTTTGAGGGAATTTTCCCATATGAGTGAGAGTTTCTGAGAACGTCTTATGGAGAGACATGGCACTATAGTTGAGGGTATTCACCCTTTTAATGACAAAGAACATACCATGTACATCATCATTATGTGCAACATTTAATGAAGTGACCTCCCTACTCTTGACACCAGGGCCCAGAGGTGTAATCCACACTAGGTGAACTCTGTTATCAATGTGTTTGTGTTCTTTGATTTGATGGATGTCATTATGTTTCATCTTTTGTACAGTATGCACATGTGGCTTTTCATGATCTTTTGAATGCAATTCTTCTAACATCACAGAAGTAAAAGGCCTTGGTTAATTCTGATAGATGAAGAGATCCAGATCAATATAGGATAATGCAATTGTTGATATCATTTCACAAGACTAGGTAAGAGGAATGGATCTAAGGTGAAAGAAAATGATAGACATGGTCTTCCAATGATTAGTTGAACCAACTTTATCAAAATCAATGAATCCCACATGTTGAGAACTACAAGGTTGTAGTAAATGCCAAAATTCATAGTATCATGAATGTACCTTATAATGTGCTTTACATCCTTGTAATGACTCACATGAGGATGTCAAGGGAAATGAGAGACAATACTTATTGTAAAATAGATGTCAAGACATGTATGAGTCAAATAGAATAAACTCCTTTAACCAATCATCAATATAACAAAGTATTAACATGGTGTCGAGCAACTAAGAGAAAGGGCAACACTTTACTAAAATAGAGTAGGTTTAGACTTATAGTAGCCATGCGAAAGTGCTAATGTAACTCAAATGCATACTTAAGTTGAAAAATGGAGATCTCTTTTAAAGAATAAAAAACTTGCATACCAAGAAACTAATGTAGAATTCCTATACCTGTCATATCAAATTTTCCCACTAACACTTTCTAAACACTCTAAAACATAGATGAAGGAGTCTTTATGAGAATTAAATCATCCACGTATTGGATAATATTGAAGAGATTAGAGCCATACTTTTGGGCTTAAAATGGAGGTTCATAATGGAAATGATTGAACATTAAAGAATTAACTAAACTATCCATCTTTTCATACTAAGCTGAAGGAGCTTCTTCAAGAACATATAGTGATTGTCAAAGTGTACAGATAAGGGAAGAATCCTACACAAAAACTAGGAGGTTTCTCCATGTAGATTTTCTCAATTAAAGAACCATGAAGATATGCACTCTCCATATCCATCTAGTATATTAAAATTCCTTAGGAAGCAACAAGAAAAATCAATACATATAGAATACATCTTGGCAACAAGGGTAAACATTTTAGAATAATTAATCTATTTACCCTATGAAAATCCCTTGACCACAAGATGTGTTTTATTCTTGTTAATAGAGGAACCAAAGGATCATACCAATTAAACTTGTACAATTGGGAACTATTTCAACTCTTCCAAAAGAAATAAGAATATTTTAATTATATAGCTCCCAAATGACTACATCATTAGAATAAAAATCCATTGTTTTTGAACCACCAAAAATATAGAGTAGATTGAAAAACATGTTAGGAACAAGAAGAACATCACTCATGCACTCATTATATATTTGGACACTTCTTTATCCTAACACAAAGATATTTTTAGAGTCTCGAATTGCAATTTGTGAAATGCTACAATAAGATGGAGAAGAAAAAAACTGGTTAGAATGAGTCATATGATGTGATGCACCAGACTCAAGTATCTATCTCTTTAATGATGCATGTAAAGATAGAGTAGATAAATCATGCCATTTACTAGGTGCAAAAGATTTGGGAAATAAAATATTGTGTTATTGTATAGATTCATTCAAGGTGTTTAGTCAATTCAATGTTCTTAAATTTCTTACATAAATTATCGACTGAAGTTGGTAAACTTGTGAAGTACAAGTGTGCTATGTATGCTAGAATCCTTTTTGAGTTTATTAAGATAATGATTGTGGATGTGTTAAGAATTTTCTTTGTTCCTATGTTCCTAATGAAAACTGAAGATTTACAATTAAATTTCTACTATAAACTCTTAAAAAGGAAAGTAAGACAAGCTATCATGATCCTCTTTAATAGACTATTGTTAGTTTCTATGTAAAATGATAAAAAAAAAAAGCTACCTAAATTAATGTTCTAGAAATATAATTACTTCTACTCTAAAACGAAGTAATTCTATTCAAGGATGAAATTTATAAATAAATCTATGTTAAGATCTATGCACTTCAATTTACAATCTTACTTGAAATAATAAAAATAAAAGCAAAAAAGAATGTGATCTAAACAAACATATTTACTTATGAAAAGGAGGAGACTATGTACACAATCCTATTTTAGAAAGCATACAAATTATTTGAAATTGACAGACATCAAATGAAAAAATTGTAAACAAGTAACTACAAGGAAATGAATCTACGATAATGCAATTTTGAAAATAAAAAATGAAATGAACTGAATTGAATAATAAGCAAATGAACCTTGACTGTGTGTAGGGGCCTTCCACAAAACAACATGTTTTAAGACTTTACCTTAACAACTAACTGTGCATGATATCGATGAGAATGCTTCTTCAATTAAAAAGGAACATAGTTATGGAACTTCAAAATGTCAATTAAAAATTACATATATGTTTGCATGTTTTTTTTACAGAGTTATATATATATATATATATATATATATATATATATATATATAATATATAATATAATATATATATATATATATATATATATATATAGCATTAGCGCTCAATAGATTGAGAATTAATGCCTTAAAAACTTTAGAACAATCCTAATCTAAATTCTTATCCGAGAATAGAGAATTTAACGTTTCTGAAGATTTTCTATTTGGAAAGAAAATCAAAGAGTCATGATCTATTTGAACTCTTGCTACTCTGTTCATCCATGCGTTGACCTGCTTCTTTGACTACACATTGGGTGATTTCCTTGATGATTTGGCTCATTTACATAGGAGGAGATCCATGAGGAGATTAATTCATATCTTCCCATGTGCTTCTTTTCTTGTGTGACATACTGGAATCTGGCAAACCATGGATATAGTCGTGAAATCATGAAACAACATATTCGTGTTAATTCCGTAGGTATTACAATCTTTAACTTAATAATAAGCACATTAATAAATATGAAAAATAAGAGATTTGAGTACCTTACCATGTCAAAATCTATATTTTTACTATTTATCTGAGTTGATATCAATGAAGAAAAGAGGAAAAATGGATAGAAATGGTGTCAAGAACAAAATAGTCATGAGACTCTACATCCCCCCATGCTGAGGTCTTTTCATGTCCTCATGCAAAACAAAAAACTGATGTCTCCCATTTAATCACTGCATTTATTTTGAAACCTATGCAAGTACATCCAACTTCATCTTTTTCCATTTCTTTCCACCCACTACCATCCTTGGATTTTTCTTGAGAATCTTGTACTTCAAGTTTATGACTTGCCTTTGTAGAGCTCTATTTTTCTGCTTCAACTTCTTGTTTTTCTTATACCACAAACTTAGGTCTAAAAGGAGATTGTCACTCTTAGCCATTTGGATTTCACCCTGCACCTTTAGGGTTTGATTCTTCTTTTGAATGTACTTGTTTAGTGTCTCCAGCTCGAAAGTTTCTTGTTTTAAAACATTTATTACTGGATATTCTTGTGGTTTACTAAACTGGACTTCTTCTTGATTTGAGGCTGATGTTTTTTCTGCATATATTTTCTCAAGAGACTCAATATAATCATAAATTTCCTGCTGTATAGGATCAATTTCAGGTGTTTTTTGGCCTGGACTCTGAGTAGGTGTGATGAAAGTTGGTGGCGAAACCCTTGAATCTTCCTTTGCTTCTAAGTCAATATGCTCCATACTTTTTGTAGGTCATTCTTTTGTTGTTGGATTGAGTCTAGTACTTGTTCTTAAGGTTGTCACAGGAGGCTTTTGAATTTTTTGATTTCCTTCTTTCTATCTTGGGAATGCTCTTTGTCTTTTGGCTGGATTTCTTTCTTCTAACATCCTTCTTGTTCATATTCTCTAAAATTTCTGCAAGAGGAATGCCATCCTCTGACTACTCTTGTGACTGTCGTTGTCCTTGTTCTACTGGTCCTTCGGTTTTTCTTTTACTCCCTCTCTTAGCCTTGTTGTTGCTTGTCTGTTCTTGGTTATCTTCTCTAAAATGATTCCTCACTAAAGAACTTTCCCAATTATCACCTATATTTTTAAGATGAAATCTAATAAGGATTTTAATGATACCATGGTGATACATGGTGTTTTCTATAGACTGAATTTTCCTTTGGAAATTCCATGACATCTTTCTTAGACTATTAAGTAAGAAATATGGAAGATTTATTTCATTATCCTTAATGAAATTCATCAGTAGTCAGATATTCTAGAAAGACATGCATCGAAACCTCCCTTTGCAAGTAACAATTTTTTGAATTATCAGAATCAAATTTCTCCACTTACTTTTTAATGTTGTGCTCAGGTTTCTCTTCTTGAATATGGTGGTGTCCATGCCAGGATTCTTCAGAAAAACTTTCCAGTCTTCTCTCTCAATGCCTCTATTTTAAAACCATTTTTCTCCAATTCAAGGCCATCCAGTAGCTTCGACAACAAAGGATTATGTCACAATAAATTTTGTGTCCCCTATCTCGAGTTCCACCCCATCGAAGGTTATAACAAAGGACTCAGTTACTTTCTTTTGGAAACCGTCAAATTTCTCCACAAACTCTAGCCACTATGCTTTCTGCAACAATTCCCTTGCTTGTGGATATCCTTCTAAACATTTTGTTCTTGCTGGTTCTGTTCTGACTATAACTCCCATGGATGAGAAGTTTTGTCTCAAGACTATTTGTTTGATAGGGTATGAGGGTTTCAGAGTAATGAGGAGGGAAGTGTAAATGGTGCGAGTGTAAGTAGTAAGGGTATGATGAAGTGTGACATAATATAACTATTGAGAGCATGAATGAGCATGATTTGGGTGATGGGATCAACAAAAATTGGAATGTGGGTTGGAGCATAGGTATAATGATGAGGAATGAATGGTGGATTAGATCCGATTTGACACGATAATATCAACACTTAGTAATGATGATTTTGAATTTGGCAGTACAATGTGTATATAATTCATATAGTTAATGTTTTTCATCCCTATTATCAAATTAAAAAATTGCATACCTTTGAATTATTTCTTTATAACCTTTGCTTGTTGTCCTTTGTATTGTCTTTAGGTGCTTTGCAGTGAAGGGAGTAAATTAATCTTGCAATTATTCCATCATAAATCTCTGTCAAATTGACTACAGAAATCTATCATAGCTACAAAAACTCAATAATTTTGTAGCTATTTTATTTTGAAAAAGAAAAGAGTGGGACATGAAAAAAATTGGTTTAGAATAGGTGTGAAGAAAATTTAAGGTGTCAAAAATTGATTTTCACCTTAGATTTTATGTATGAACATGCCAACCATTGTTGGTTTTCAAGTTTATATATATATATATATATAATATATATAATATATATAATATATATATATATATATATATATATATTAATATTAGAAAGAAAAAATATTTTGGGAGATTAAAGTTGGAGAAGAAAGAAAATCATTTTTCACCAACTTTAAATCAATATTATCTTGCAAATTTTTGATAAATTCTTCCTTGGTGAATGGATTATGATAGATTCTCAATCGATGAACATTCACAAGAAAAGTGATCCTTTCTTCATCAATAGTTCTGATCCTGACTGTACCATTGTCAAAGAATGTTTCAATCTCATAAGGCCCAAGCCAATGAGTTTGAAATTTCCCTTGGAAATCTTTGAACTTTGAATCAAATAGTAATGCCCAATCTCTTGGTTGGAATTTTCTCTCTTTGATATATTTTTCATGCCATCTGGATCTCTGTTGTTGAACTAGATTAGTTCTTTGGATTGCATTTTGTCTTATCTCATCAAGTTTATTTAGTTGCTCCATTCTTTGTTTTTGTGCTCCTGAAAGATCAAGGCCCAATTTTACTGTGGTATTGAAAGTTTTAACTTGAAACTCAATAACAAACATGACTTGTTTTCCGTAGACAAGCTGGTGAGGAGTAGGTCCTGTAGTGTTTCTCCATGTGGTGCGGTATGCCCATAAAGCTTCTGGAAGCTTTTTTGCCTAGTCTCTTTTACGTAGATGCATAGTTTTCGGGAGAATTTCTTTAATGACTTTATTGGTGGACTCCACCTGTCCATTTCCTTGAGGATGATATGCAATAGAATTTTGATGTTTGATTTTGTATTCCTCCATTATCTTCTATATCAACTTGGATACAAATTGAGTACCTTGATCTGTTACAATTTCTCTTGAACACCAAAATAAGTAAAGATATCCTCAAAAAGAATGAAACTACAAAATTTTCAGTAGCATAAAGAAGTGCTTTAAATTCTACCCATTTTGTAACATAATTAGTGCAAACAAGAATGTACCATTTTTATTTCGAAGGAGGATTGATTGGACCAACAAAATCCAAAGCCCATTTTTCAAAAGGCTCAATAAGTACCTAAGGTTATAGAGGTATTTCATCAGAAGGAACAAGTTTCCCCATCCTTTGACAACTATCACATCTCTTAACATACACATCATTAAAAAGGGAATCCCAATAGTATCCTAAGAGAAGGACTTTGTAAGAATTTCTTTTGTTAGCAAAGCATCCTCCACATGGCTCATCATGATAAGCTTTCAATATCTCTAGTACTTCATCTTCTCTCACATACATTTGAATGATTAGTTGTGCATCTATTTTATACAATTCTTCATTTATCCATGAATAAGATGCATTAATTTCATGGAAAAATTTAGGGGTGAATTTTCGCCCTTGGGCTAAATTAAGGGGTTTTATATTTTTACTGGGCGAATATTTTGTATCATAGTACATTGTTACAAATCGCCTCAAATTTATTTTATCAAAAATTTAGGTATGGAGGTTAGCCCACCTTATTTTAAGGGAGAGTGTAAGAAAAAGTAAATTTATCCCTTGAAATTAGGAGTTACAATCTTCCATTTGCCCTCATTTTCAAGAAAATGCATTTATGATAGTTTTAAATAAAAAATAAATACAGTGGATGTATGGTAATAAATAAAATCTCTTTTTATACTTACTCCAAAGGTATGGTAAATAAATAAAAATACAAATAAACTAGAGGTATGGTAAATAAATAAAACCTCTTT